>BEHA01050379.1:233236-314913 GCA_002897215.1 Eschscholzia californica subsp. californica | reverse complement strand
GTATTTTTGAATTTATTGGCTAACCATGTATGACTCTGAATTTGTTACGTGGCTTATGGATAAGAGCTCCCAAATATTTTCGCTCGGTCGGTCATGAGAGGTGTGTGTAGTATGTTGATGAAGTCTGATCGAATGTTATCCGGTACACCTTTGTTGATATGAATGTTGTAACATCTCGTGTTTTCGGTTCAGTAAATAAAAGACTAAAGCTAGATGAGGGGTCATTTTGAGTTTAGAGAAAGTCAGACCAGGAGGCTAAATCAGGGTCGTGGCTGAGAATTTAGGGGCCCCGTGCGAAATCTGAATTTGGGCCATTTGAAGAATAAAAAAGTTACAAAAAAAAAATCGAACAAGATATAGTTTAGAATCTAAAGACAAGTTTGTGAATATGGATCTTTTGTATTATGATTTTCACATATATATTTACACATTTCCGAATTCTTTTTGCAATTTTTAAATTTCTATATATTTGCCAAACAGTTCAAACGACGAAAGAAATTTATCCAAAATAACAAAATGATAAAAAATGAGTGCAACAGAGCAGAAGAAAGTTCATCTAACAATGATAATGTCAACAATTTTACACAAAAAATAGAGAAAAAAAAAAGTGCAACCTTTGTTGTGGTTCGAACCTGGGCCACACAATTGGAATCTCGTAAGCTTAACCATCAGTGCTAAGGGACACCTTACGTTAAACTATGTATCTGTAAATATATATATTTGTTTTGGTCAGACCATTATTGGATGTAGGCCCTTAGTGGTTGGGGGCCCAGTGCGGGCGCCCTACCCGCACGCCCCTAAACGCGACCCTGGGCTAAATCAACAATTGGTGCAGAATATAGGATGTTTTCTCCAACCAAGAAAGATTTAAGGGTCGTTTAGCAAGTTGATGAAAGTTGAGGGACTAAACTTAATTTCGAGTGGATCCGATAAGAGAAAACCCAAAAATCAGATTGTGTTTTTTTTCTCTCTTTGAACCGACTGCAGCTAGGGATTAAGCTTTGAGGGGAGAAATCGATTAAATTGGAGAGTTTGAGTGAATCTCATAAACAAAAATTTTATTCCATCAAGAAGTAAGTATTGTTCTTAAGTTTTTTTTGCCTAGGTTTTTGTAGGAAATTTGATTTTCTCTCTCTATGATGTTGAATTGAGTTTTAATGGAAGTTTTCTTTATGACTTGAAGAACTTAGCGAATTAAGGAGGAATTGAAAGAGATTAATCAAGAGAAACCTATCTAAATCGATTTTATCAGAATCAAGGTAAGAAATTTTGATCTTTATGGTTTTATAATGAATCTTTAAGGTTTTTCCATACATTTTGTGTGCGATGGTATGAGTTTATTTAAGTTAAAGACTTATGAACCCATGTATGAAGAATCTAAAGTGGATGAAGTTTAGACTTGAAGTAAAACAATGAGTTGAGAACAAAATATGTTTCTGGAATCTAAAGTGGATGAAGTTTGGACTTAAAGAATCTAAAGTGGTTGAAGTCCCAGATCGATCTAATCTTGCTTGTGAGCAACTGGTGATGTGAGATCGATTTGCTTTTTGATATTTTGAACTTAAGTATATTATCAGAACGAACAATATATATGTATCACTGTAGTATCTAGTACGTATGAGATGTTTAAAGTTTGTACTTTGTTATGTTTGGATATGAAATTTATGGGCATATATATATATATATGTGTATGTTTGGCAGGTTTTTCAGATTTTATAGTCTCAATTTACAGAGGAAACTCTGGCGAAATTTAGTCTCGTCCTTTTGACTTTTAGTTTGTTTTCAAAAACTATGATTTCTTATTAGATTTTTGCTGCCTCATTTATTTGTTTCATAACAGAGATATGTGTGTTGGCTTTTGTTTATTTTAGAAACTTTGTTTGAACGAGACTTAGACCTATTTTCTTTTATAAACAGCCTGACAAACCGTGACTCAGTACACGGGGCGTCACAAATGCCGATTGTATATAAGTGATGAGTTCAGTCTCTATGACCGCCACGTTGTGTTGGAAAAAGAAACAAGGTAATCCATTTGGCCCCAGACTTTTAGTTGACCACATCTCCATTACGACGGCGTTTATTTCCTCTGTCGTAGGAACTCTTGAGACGTAGCTTGTTTGTTCTTCTAAGGAAACCGTGTAAGCATTGAGGATTTCGGTTGGAGGAGGACTAACTAGTTCACTCCGAAATAAATTCTGAAAATGATCAACCAGTTTTTTTGAAATCTCTTCTTTATTGCATGTAGTCTGTCCCGAGCCTAAAGTCAGTTGATGGATATTTTTTGTCTTCTTTTTGATATTGCCACAGCCTTTCTGTTTCTATCTCCATTAGCAACCTATTTCGACTTTGCTCATTGTTCCGCCTTAGTACATTGTATAGTTTAGTTTGACTTTAGGTAGTTAAGACTTTATCTGTGGAGGTAATAGTTTCAAGATCTAATAGCCATTTACTTAATATTGCCAACCGTTTTTTACTAACCCAATTTCTATTTTGTACTATTTTTAGTAGATTCCTTCACTTGGTTTAGTTTGCCCGGAAATTGTCCAATTGTTCGTTCCCAATTTTGCAGAAAGACGGTAGAGTAATCCTCATGATGGGTCCAAAAGACTTCAAATTTAGTAGTAGTGTTAAGTACTTACCCTGGACCTGTAATTTGAGAAGAATATGTGCGTGGTCGTTGTTGTAACGTGGCAAGTGAAAACTCCTGCCTCCGAAAAATTAAGAAGCCAAGTTGGGTCACAAAGTATCCTATCTAACCGTTATTTGGTAAGGTGGTGAATCGATTTTTTATTGGTCCATGTGTATCTCGGGTCATTGAATCCTAAATCTATTAAATTAACATCCTAAATGAAATTCTGAAAATGAGAAAGAAATGGAATATTAATGCTACCACCCCATTTTTCAGAGGCAGATGAAATGGCATTTAAATATCCGATCAAACAATAAGAGTTCATAATGCCTTATCTTTAGTCAATACTTAGGTCCAGAATGGTTGGCGATCTTGTAGACGTAGGGGACCATAAATACACGAAAGGGTTCTATGGATCTGGACTTAACGGGGATATTATCATGATGTGAATTAAGTTGGTGGAAGAAGTATGGATAGTAATATCAAAAGTGGGGCTCCTATGCATAACCAAATCCCACTTCTTCCATTAGATGACATAGTAAAATACTTACTAAGATTATTATTATTATTAAAACAAGACAAAGGTACATAATTAGATAAACATGTCTCAGAGAGAAACCCAGTGATGGTTTAGTCGCCCTTAGGAAGTGTTTTTAAAGTTTTTTTGTCGGGGCGTTCCCTATTCCCCGAAAATTTCGAGCAAGAATATTCGTGATGTCTCTAGCATTTGGGTTGTCGGTGCCCTTCATTCATCGAGTTTGAGGACATTAGTCGAGTTGTCCTTTTGTAGTAATTTCCTGGATCTGTCCTCAATGGGTCTGTCCGTGATCATCATTTGTTGCACTGAATCTAACGAAGTGTCATCTTTTCTGCGACTGGATTCACCTTGTCAAATCCGAAGTCCCATTGGAAACCTGGTCGTTACCCCTACCGATGTCTGGACTTTGATTTTCTTAACCAGACATAGACTAGATAAAAAGTCACCAAAATTAGATTGAATAGAATAAGTGGGTGTGGGTGGAGACTCCCTTCCCAGAGAGATTACTTTCATTAGTAAATGGAGGCAAAGCAAATGGCCTATCCAGTCCATATGAACTGATTTCTTTAACAGAATTCCTAGTGAAAGAGACTTTGAAGTCCTCGTTCTACTTAGAAGTCATAGCCTTGTGAACTTATTGTATCGGATCATCAGATAATTGTTGTTTCAAGAGGTCTCCAAAGGCTAGGATCGTTGGACAAGACTTAATAGTATGTCCTGTAAAGCCACATGAAATACAAAATCTAGAGAGTTTTTCGACTTTCAAAACGATAGGGATAAGCTTATTATTCGACAATTTCAAATTAACCCGTTGAGGAAGCGATATTAGCAAACAGACCTGCAAGTCGCCTCCTTTGTTGTACTATTCAGATCAAGATGCACGATGGTGATTGCAGGTCTTCTATATCCTATGGTTTATTGTGATGGTTAAGGTGGAAGAAATTCAACATGGGTTGCAATCTCTCTAGAGACAAATTATAAATTGCAAAATTTAGTTTTACTTTCTACATGATAACGAATAGAAGTTTAGAAAAAGTTATATGTGACAATAATTTTAATTCTCATGCGTTATTGTAGATAATTGGGCCATACTCTCAATTTCACAACCATTCATTTGATTTAACTTATACTCATTAAAAATGAGGTGTCAGCTGTCCCATGAAACCGTCAATTTACACTATGTATCTTTTTTGTCCTTTTCCATTCTTGACTAGGGTTGTATATTTAATATTTGAACCGACCAAACCAATTAGATCCAAAGAGATATGACCAGTTTGGTGACCAAACTAATTAGGGTTGCCGAGTTTGGCTCAGAAATTAAAAGACCATAACCGAAAGATTTGGTTTGGTGTGTGGACATGTCTGGTTGATAACTAAATAAAACAGAACCAAACTATTATTTTGATGTATTTTATATATTGTATATATAAAAAAATATATGATGATCATAATGGATGGTAGAGTTTATAAGCCAGTACATAAAATTACATCAAAGTCTTCCCATTTTAAAAAGATATATCATACCAATGAAAAAAACAAAAAAATATATCATATAATGAAAAAAAACAAAAAATATATCATATAATATAAAAAAACTAACTTTCAAAGTTAACATCTCATGTTGAAGTGTAACTTCATGATTCAGTTATCCAACCGAAACAAACCGTTCAGTATAGTTTGGTTCAGTAACCGAATCAAACCACGAATTGATTGACTCGGATTGAAATATCCAGCAACTGAATCCTTCAAATTGGTTTGTGAATATGGCTAAAAAGTCGGTGATCCAACCGTGGTATAACCCTATCCTTGACCTCGATAATTTGAAAAACTGTACTGGTTGGTCACTTAGCCATTCCTGGTGTTGTTATGTTCTCATCTCTTCTCCACTTTGTGCTCTATTTGTGGTCGTGGCTATTGATGGAAGACTAGCAATATGGTTGAATTTTTTATTCTTTCTAAAATAACGAATATCTTTACATGATTTTTGTCGTCAAGTGTTCAGTAATATATGTAACTTTCAATTGTCATTTGAGACTTCATTAAAACTTTAAAGATCCCAATAGTTCATGTTAAATTAGCTAATTACCTCTATAGGTAGTAAATCAACATTCTTTAGTTATCATATTTCTCAAAAATAATTTTGTTTTCATAAATGTTTTGTGGTTTAGTTAATTCAGGCCGGCCCTGAGGGGGAAGAGAGCAAAGCCTCGCTTTGGGCCCCCAGAGCCAAAGGGCCTCACAAGAACGAGAAATACAAAGAAGTAAGGGGCCTCAGTTTTCACTATTTTACTAAAGTATGTACTAAATGCAACAAGTAACTTAAGTAGCTCAATTGGTAGGAAACATGATTGAGGATTGAAACAATCTAGGTTCGATCCCAAGCATATGCGAATTTTATTTCTTAAATTATCTATTTATTTTTGTTACTTTACTTTTACCACCACAATTGCTAAACCTCTACAATGTACCTCCAATACTACCACCACCATTTTTCAACTTTAACACTACAACCACCACCATGAAATTATACTTTTCTTAATTACTTCAGTTGAAATTTCTACCACCGCCACGATTTATAAACCTCCACCATTGTACCTCTACTACCACCATCACAATTTATAAACTTTTACCACTGTATATCCACTACCACCACCACCACGCCACCATTACTAAGCCTCAACACTACAACCACTATCATTACTAAACCTCCACTGCCACAACCACCATTACCAAGCCTCGAGACCACAACCATTACCATTTCTTTGGCCATTTTTCTCAGAGAATCATTTTCTAATATTTTTTCTATTTAAAAAAAAAGGAACTGAACAAGCTACTAACTTGTCGAATTCCGAACTCGCTGAACAACTCGACCGGTGGATCAACTAAGGACGTACGATGTCTTTCCCCAAGCCGATTTCCGAGTAACTCAATCAGATTGTTTGATTCAGATTGCAAGTTATGAGCACGAGTTTCATGTTTAAATCACACGTGTGCAAGGAAAATGTTGAGAATTCTTATGTACACATTTTTTCTTATGAAGCGCGAGCATGCCACATTCTCATAATTCGCTTCGGGCCTCCGAAATCTCAGGACCGGCCCTGGTTAATTGTTTGCATATACTGTACCATATAGGTAATTGATCGTCCAAAGGCAAGACTTTTGTTTTCCCTTCCAATAAGAGAGAGAGGGAGAGAGTTATAGAGAAAAGAGGTACGGACAGGAAGAAAGAGAAAGATATGAACTCCCCGAACCCGATAGATTGGCGGCCAACAAGCCATTTGAAAATCATTGCTTTGAAAACAAAATTAGAGTAAATAAATTGATTGGAAAGAAAGAATAAAAAATATATAACAATAAGAAGCTAATTTCAACTTATTGAATTGTGGTTTAAGACGCCATTTCGAGAGTTAGTCATGTTCAAAGGTCATTTTGGTGAGTTGGAATCTTTAGGCAAAAAAATTTGTGAAATCTTTTTACACCTTTTTGTCATTTTTGTCAAACCATTTGCGACATTTCCTTAACTTCATTAATAATTCCATGTTACTTCCTATCGGACTTATCTTTTCATTTACTTCCTTTGATTATTTTGTTTAACCCAATTGTTATTAGGGTTATTCGTCTACATGGATGAGGGGCATAGATAAAAGTGATTGAACTCGAGAACAAGAAACAAACTTGTCTTATTTCTTGAGAACTTGGTTTTCGTCATGACCTATGGGTGCAGTAGATCTCTCTTGGCCAACACCGTTATTAGTACATTATGCTAGAATATGTGACATGTCTGCTCATCCGTCGCATTCAAACACATTTTGGTAATGAGTGTAAGTCAGGATCGAGCATACACTCGAACATGTATGTATCATTGTTTCCATTTCTTCATCATCTGGAAATACAAAGGTATCTGTGATACGCATCTCCTAATCTATGTAATCCTATGTGTTGAAGAAATGGAAACAACGATACATAAACGCTCGAGTATATGCTCGACACTGACTTACCTCGTTATAAAACTGTGTTTGAACGTGATGGATGTGTAAGCATGTCACATATTCTAGCATAATGTACTAATAACGGTGTTAGTCAAAAGGGATGCACTACTTCCTTAGGACGTGGTAGAAACCTAGTTAAATGGGAAGCCATGGTATTTTGCCATCTACGCGTCCAAAATGGATTAAAACCCACACCCTGTATAGCTGCATGCATCAAATAAGATATAAAGTTGAAGTTAGTACCTAATATTGTGGCTGTATCACACTAACAACATTAGGTAGTGGCTTCGACATATTAAAGAAAATATTCGTTCATATATTGATAATATCCCCCAGAAAAGAAAGGAGAATTCTTTCGATAAGTAGGTGTATATTATTGAAACAATGAGCATATGGAAGCCTAAAGTTATGTGACTTGTGTTGTAAGCGAACTCCAAAATCAATGGCAAAAGAACCTGAATTCTTTGAAACCTATGTATGAGCTTATATTTTCTATCACCCATTGAAAATAATGGTTCAATAATGGGAAAACTTATAAAATATATGAAACACGAGTGTTTGAGTTTAAATTTAATGGGATCATCCAAAAGAGGAAAATCCCTTCAAAAATAAGTGTATACCGCTAAATGCCGCGAGCACACGGTATTCTTTAGTAAAAGGCGAAAGAATAGTTCGCTTTGTGCTCACCGCACGGTTCCATGATTTAAAGTTGAGATTATGTTTCACTCTTTCAACAGCCACAACATTAACTATCTTTAGTATTTGCTCCATATGGGAAATTCTTTCTAGTTAGTCTAGTGGGCTAATGAAGAAACTCTATGAATAGCCTTAATGATGTTATTGGAGTCTCCTTCCAAAATTAGATTCAAAAAATTTAGTTCTTTGGCCACTGGTAGAGCTTGATAAGCTGCCAAAGCTTCTCCCTCATCTACTCTTCGGCAACGTATAATGGATGATTTTCCTGCTATACAATTAGAACACGATTCATTATGCTAATTGCTGCATCTTCTGTGATATTTGTAATGGAGACGCCAAAGTTTCTCTTGACAACATTAAATGGTGGAGAAGTCCATTCCATATTGGTAATGGGTGAAGAGACAGATTGTCTTGCGGTAACCAAGAGATTAAGTTGAGTTGAGACCAGACTTTTTATTCTTGTTATACGTTCAATGACATAAGGTTTATGGTTCTAAAAAATGACTACACAAATGGTTTTCCGTATTATCCACCAATCCGTAACAATGTATAGTAGTGATTGTTGGAACTCAACTTACAACAACATCAGTTCTTTCATGTAATCAATGGAAGTATCTTTCCGGAGTTCATCAATACGAAAAGAGATTGGTAGTGTAAATCAAACAACTTTGGAAAAAGGGCAATCAAAAAGTAAATGTCTTTAGTGATCCATCTGATTATTAGATAACCCACATAATCTGGTATCTAGTCAGATAAATCTCGAGAGTACTTCAGGTGTTGGAAGAGTATTGTTAGATACTTTCCAGGGAATTAAAGTGTTGAATTCTTAAAATCATTTAGATTCTGAATTACAACCTTATATATAGGTTGACTTTATTCAAGTCTATAGAATACTCAGTCAAAGCCCAACATATTCATCACATATTCTGAAGGCAGCCACAACTGATGCATTAAGATGTCTGAAGGCAGCCACGTTTAAACCTACAAATATCAAGTGGTTGTTAGTAACTAACTTTGTTAGTTAGAATCTTTAATTTTGTTATTAGAACTAAATCTGTTATAATAACATATCAATCCTTTTCTCTTTCTATTAGTATAAATACAAAGTTGTAATCACAATAATATTTTGATTGAAATGAAATTAGGGTTGGAGAATTTCTTACATGGTATCAGTTTCTCAGGCTAGGTCTTCTTTCTCCCAAAACTCAAAAACAATCTCCAAATTTAACATCATCATCTCGCAAAATCAAACATTCAACATAGAAGAAGATTAAAATTAGTTACTACAATACAAAATTCATCAAATTCAACAGTGATTATCAAGAAAACTCACTATTTTTTCGTCAAGATCATCAAGCACATTCATGGCTTCCGCAAATCAAGGTAGTCTCCCTCCCATCTCAGCAGTCACTAGTTTCATTACTCAAAAGTTGGATGATTCCAACTATCTTATGTGGAGAGACCAAGTTGAAACAATGTTAAATACCTATGAGCTCATAGGTTTTGTTAATGGTTCAATTGAAGAACCACCTCAGCTGAAATTCATTCATGGAGTTGAGCAACTCAATCCAGATTTTCAGCAATGGAGGAGCAAGGAAAGTTTTGTCAAATCTTATCTCAAAAGCACATTATCCAAATCAATTTACTTTGATATCTATGTTCTTCAGTCAGCAAAAGAGATATGGCAGTATCTAGATCTCACAAATAATGAGGGACTTGAATCTAGAAAAGATCAACTTAGAAGAAAACTTCAAAATCTCAAGAAAGGTGATGCTTCTATAGCTGAATATCTAAGAGAAATTAAACATATTTCTGATTCCTTGCTATCTGTTCGTGATAAAGTAAATGAATCTGAATTGGTTCGAATTGCAATTCATGGATTATCATCAGATTATGATCAATTGTCATTGCCTTGAGAGCTAATAATGAAATCTTGTCTCTAGCACAACTTAAGTCAAGGCTTATTCAACATGAACAATGGTTGTCTACTAAGGATTCTAGTCATGAAGTTTACTATGTTAACAGATCAAATTATAAACAAGGTCAGAAAATCAAACCTTATCCTACCTTCTATAGAAATCAAGTTGTTGCAAAGAAGGAAGGTCAAGTTTCAGCAAATCAAAGTACTCAATATAAGAATCAAAAGGCATAAGATTTTTTATTTCACCTCAGTCCCTTGTGGGATTTGTAAGAGATGGGGTCACTCAGCTGGAGTTTGTTATTTCAGATATAAACAAAATAAATCTCAAGCTGGTTATCACACAGAAGAAAATCAGCAACAATTAGTTCATGATGATGATGGGTTTCATATAGATTCTAAGTCACATCCATATCAGGATGAGTCTTTACTAGAATGTAACAATGCAGTTGTTCATAGTTATGCTCTAAGTGATGAGGATGATGATTTTCAAGAGTGTCATACAGCAATTGTCAGTGATGATTATGAAGATGTTTTTCATGATTGTGAATGTTTTGATAATATGACTTTGAGGTATCTTCTAAAACCTGTTTTACTACTAGCAATGTTTCAAACACTACTACCATCAAAGAGAGAGCATGGCTAGCTGATACTGGAGCTAGTAGCCATATGACTCATACTGCTGAAAATATCATTTCTCCTCAGCTTTACAAGGGTACTGAGGCAGTTATGGTTGGCAGTGGCAAGTTCTTACCAATTGAAAGTACAGATACTTCAAAACTATCAACTTCCACTTGTATTTTTTATCTAAATAAAGTATTATGGGTACCTAATCTCAAAAGGAATCTACTTTCAATATCAAAGTTCACAAACGATAATGTTGTTTCAGTAGAATTCATGCCTTGGGGTTATAGTATTAAAGATATTTGGTCAAAGAAAATCTTAGCAGAAGGACCAGTCAAGAATAATCTTTACCCTATAGAAATTCAACATAATCTAACTCATAACAGGCCTATTGTTGCTCATATGGCTCAAGTTGCCTCTACTTTTGATATTTGGCATGCAAGACTTGGTCATACTCATCATGGTATTATAAACAACTTGCATAAGGAAGATAAAGCTCAACTTTCTAATACCAGTGATAAATCTTTCTGTAACTCATGTGAATTGGGAAAGAGCACATGTCTTCCTTTTGAAACATCAAGTACCACTACAAATATTCCTCTACACTTAGTTCATTGTGATATTTGGGGTCCAACCTCTATTGCTACTCCAAATGGTGCTAGATATTATATATTGTTCTTATATGATCTCAGCAAGTATAGTTGGATTTATCCAATGAAAGTGAGGTCTGACAATGTGAAGTGTTTTACACACTTCAAGTCTACAAATGAGAATCTTCTCAAGGTAAAAATTATGTATTTCCAATCTGATGGTGCACTTGAACTACAAAAAAGGAGATTTCAGGTCTTTTTTGGACTCCAATGGTATTATTTTCAGGAGTTCCTGCCCTTATACTCCCCAACAGAATGGGAAAGCAGAAAGAAAACACAGACATATCACTGAGTTAGGTAACACTCTTTCTTTTCACTGCTCTTTACCAAAAATATTATGGTTTGATGCATTCAATACTGCAGTTTACATTATAAACAGGCTACCAACATTAACTCTTCAAGGTTTATTACCCTTTGAGGTTTTATTTCATGTTGTTCCTAATTATTCAAACTTCAAGACTTTTGGGTGTGCTTGCTACCCTCATTTAGGTGAACTCAAAAAGGATAAGCTCAATCCTAAAAGTGTTAAATGTGTCTTTTTGGGTTATAGTCATAAGCACAAAGGCTATAGGTGCTATGACCCTATCACCAAAAGACTGTATATATCCAAACATGTTACTTTTGATGAAGGCAATTTTCCTAATGCCAACATCCATAAGAACAAGTCTAGTTGTGATCAGAGTTCAGAGCCTTTTATTTCAATACCTCTGCCCTCTCTTATCACTACTCAGTCCTTAACACCTGAATTAGGTTCATCTAGTTCTGTTCCTAGCCCACCAGCTAATTCAGAAGGGAGTTGTCTTCTCCTAAGATAGGGACACCTAACATATCTGTTAGTACACCAGCTATCTCACAAGTTCAACCTCAAACTGAGCAAATAGTGACTGGAGGAAGAAATGGTATTATCAAGCATAAAAAGTTACCTGCAGATTTTGTGGCTCACTACTCACCACCTCACTCCCTTAACGTAGCTTATCTATCCATTCTGCAACTACCCATATAACCCACTACTTACAAAGAAGCAGCTAAGCATAAAAAATGGTGCCAAGCAATGAATGATGAATATTTGGCATTGCAACAAAATAAGACATGGTCACTTGTTCCTTATAATAATGCCATGAATGTATTAGGCTGTAAATGGGTCTACAAGCTCAAACAGAAAAGCAATGGAACCATTGAAAGATAGAAGGCTAGGTTAGTTGCAAAGGGTTTCCATCAACAAGAGGGTGTTGATTTTGCAGAAACCTTTAGTCTTGTTGTCAAGGCAACAATTATAAGAATAATTCTCACAGTGGCAGTCACAAAATCTTGGCACATCAGACAATTAGATGTGTCAAATGCTTTTCTTCATGGAATTCTGGAAGAAGCAGTTTATATGATTCAACCACCTGGTTTTGTTCAACCAAACAAGGAGTCTTATGTGTGTCATCTTCACAAAGCTCGCTATGGTCTTAAGCAAGCCCCAAGAGCATGGTTCAATAGATTTGCAACATTCTTATACCAATATGGATTTCTTAAGATCAGAATTGATCATTCCATGTTTGTTTTACACAAGGATACAAATATGTTAGTCCTTTTACTATATGTGGATGATATCATTCTTACAGGCAGCTCTATCTCTATGATAGACATGCTCATTAGTGATCTCAGTGGGTCTTTCAAAATGAAGGACTTGGGTCCCCTGGCCTACTTCTTAGGCATAGAAGGATGTCAAAATTCAGATAATTCAAGCATGCTTCTTACTCAAAAAAAGTATACACTACAACTATTGCAGAAAGCTACTTTATTGGACTCAAAACCATCCAAGTTGCTTGTTTTCAGTGGCCAAAGGGTTTCTATTACAGATGGTGATGAACTCCCAAGTCCTACTGAGTATAGGAGCCTGGTTGGAGCTCTCCAGTATCATACTTTAACAAGACCAGATATTTCATATGCAGTAAATTACACAGCTCAGTTTATGCATAAACCAACTTCAACACATTTGGTCATAGTTAAACAGATCTTAAGATATTTGAAAGGGTCTATGGGTTCAGGGATTTATCTATCTCCTAGTGATCTGACTAGTCTTTCAGCCTACTCAGATTCAGATTGGGCTGGTTGTCCTGACTCGAGAAGGTCTACAGGGGGATTTTGTGTGTTTCTAGGCTCGAGTCTCATCTCATCTTCTGGAGCTCAAAGAAACAAGCTATTGTGGCTAAATCTTCTACTGAAGCAGAATATAAATCACTATATACAACAGCCACTGAGTTAGTTTGGATATCATACCTCATGGATGAGCTGCGATGTCCATTGTCAAAACCCTTTCTGCTGTTTTGTGACAATCTCAGTGCAAAGTATCTTGCTTCTAACCCCATATTCCATGCTCGCACCAAACATATTGAGGTCGATTTCCACTATGTTAAAGATCCGGTTTCTGATGGTTCGATTACTATTCAACACATCTCAACAAAGGACCAACTTGCAAATATTTTCACCAAGGGTTTATCACTTGAAGTTTTTACTCACTTACGAGACAAACTGATGGTTCATCTTTCATCTTCTCTATCGGTTTGAGGGGGGATGTTAACAGTAAAGGATGAAAAAGACTCTAGGGTTTTTCGTATACGAGAACAGCTAGGGTTTGAGAAGTGAAATCATTTAGGTTCTGAATTACAACCTTATATATATGTTGACTTTAGCTTGACTTTAGTCAAGTCTACAGAATACCAGTCAAAGGTCAAAGCCCAACATATTCATCACATATTCTGAAGGCAGCCACAACTGATGCATTAAGATGTTTGAAGGCAGCCACGTTTAAACCTACAAATATCAAGTGGTTGTTAGTAACTAACTTTGTTAGTTAGAATGTTTAATTCTGTTATTAGAACTAAATCTGTTATAATAACAGATCAATCCTTTTCTCTTTCTATTAGTATAAATACAAAGTTGTAATCACAATAATATTTTGATTGAAATAAAATTAGGGTTGGAGAATTTCTTACAGAGTGCATTGAAGTTTCAAGAGTTCGGGCACAAAAAGCTGATCAACTGACTACATAACATTGTTAGCGGAAGATATACTAAGTGGTGTTGTCTCTGGTATCCATCTAGCAAACATTTATGTTCTTATCATTGCCTACTTCCCATATTCTTTATTCCTCAAGAAAAGGCAGAAGCTTGTGCAAGCATTTCCACAACCAAGAAGAGCCTTGTACCCGGCATGCCTCATGTCTCTGTTGGGATAATACTTTGAAGAAACAAGTTGGAGATTAGGGGGTGAAAATTAGTTTTCAGTCTCCAATTTTTTTTTAGAAATGGGAGCTTTGTTGTTTTTCTTCAAATCTCTGAACCCAATACCACCCAAGGATCTTTTTGTTGTTATAATTGATCATGCTATTAAGCAAAGGCCTTTCGCTTTCGTGTTCCTCACCAAAATTCTCATTGCAGGGATTCGATGCTCTTAATGATCTTCCTAGGAATCTCAAAACCAACCATTTGGTACTTTGATGAAGCAGAAAGAGAAGATCTGATGAGTTCTGCTCTACCTGCTTTGTTTTTTCTTATAAAGAATATTTCCTAGGTATTTGTCTTATTGGTCCATCCTCTTGACTATCATTAATCTTGCAACCATTCTGTCTAGCCTTTGTTGAGTGTTTTGACTGAAAAATATACCTATCTTTGAAAGTTAATAACCTGAGCTGACATCCTTTCAAATTGGTGTAGTAGATTGTGTAAGTAGTGTTCTTCCTATAACCCGAGATTCATGAATACGAGACAATCATCTACAAACAATAGATGAATGATGATGGGTCCTTCGCTAGAGTATTTTGTTGGACACGTCTCTTCTTAGAGACTAAGGGTGGCCCACATTCTTAATTTCCCTCTATCTTGGCTTTTACCAATTTACTGATTTGATTTCAGAAAATGCTTGCTTACGTGGGTATTAGGAATATTTGGGAGATAAAGTTGGTTACAATAACCAACCCACTACCCCCTTTTTCGATGGAAAAGAAGTGGGAGTAGTTTCATAACTGAAGGTCCCTAACCCCTCCTATATTAATGCTTGTGTCTCTCCATCAAAACACAACAACAAACTTACGGAGAGGATTGGGGTTAGAAGACTTTCAGGCTTTTATCTTGCAGATTATTTAACTTAATCAACAATGGCTGAAGGTATGTAACTTCCGCATATTAGAATTTAATTTTCTAACATTTGGTATCAGAGCAACCCTTTAGCCCTGTTGATTAGTATTAAAATTATTATGATATCTAAACCTAAGATCTTGATTTATCATTTAAGTTTAGATATAAAGAAATAATATTGTTGGATTATATTTTGTAAACCAAAACTCACTTAATTCCTAATTGAACTAATATCTCTTTACTGTTATTAAATTAATCGAGAATTAGATAACAATATCCTTTGACTAAGTAAAGAGAGGTATTAGGAAATAAATTTGGTTCCTACTTATTAGGTAAATATTAATATAGATTTTCAACCCAAAAGTTTCTGTTTAAATTTTATCTTAAAGAAAATTTGATTGGGTTTTATGTGTTCAATTTGTTTGACTTGGTAAAAGCAAATTTTCATCTATTTGGATTCATGGTTCGGTTGAGAATTGTAGATTTTCTTAATCTCTTGTCCCTTTTACTGTGTACGAATTAGTTGAGTTACTAAAATCGTGGGATAGCTTCATGTGTTTCATAACAAACTTACTGTCATTTAATTTATTTTATTATTTCTCTCTCTCTCTCTCTATATATATCGTTGGACATAGATATTAAAGGTTAAGAGAGATTCAACACAAGCTACAAGTCACTTTAGTTAAATAATAGTTGTTTCTCTCTTTCTCTAAAACCATATCCAGGGAGAGAATAATCTTAACTAATTTATGGTACATGTTTATTTGGCCTTTCTCCTTGACACATTAAGTTCCTGTTCTATAATTTGTCCAATTTTGTTACATGGTTTGTCAAATATAATTCATGTCATCTCTGTTGTTTCACTGTGATGGCATTTATAGTTTATTTGGAACCAATAATACAACTAATTCAGGATCTTATTGCTCATCATCTATTAAGAGATAGATATTATGAATAATGTACAACTAGAAGTAAATGGTTTATATGTTATTATCATCATAGTTGTATGCAATTATTTCGATCTTTTGATATGTCATATATTCATATGTTGAGATGATATTAATGTATGCCAAATGACATGAACATAATGACAAGCTTATAAGTGCAATTTGACACGAAGGTTACACTAATTATTTACGGTTGGCAATTTGACATGTCACTTATTTATTTGAAAACGTGATATAAGTGTATGTCAAACTGCATGAGGGATTGTTCATGAATATGGAAACATTGTCATTTATTTTGGACATTGCATGTTTTATAGAGTAGCCACAACATCTTAAAACATGTAGATGTGCGATAATTAATTTTATTTATCGCATCAAGTTGAAATGACGTTTCCACTTGCAATATAATTTTTTATAAATAATTATTTTGCCCCACAGGGAGATAATTATTTTGTAAAATTATATTGGAATAAGATAGTAAAATAAAATATCAAATGTGAATTTTCTATGCCCACAAGTATGAAAATTTTACGGGTTTAATATTTTATTTATACTAGTCTTATTAATAAATTATAGTAAATTCTTATGCGGTTGTAGCCTCTGCCCACAGGAAGGTTAGAATTTACTACTAAATTGACATTGGTTGATTTAGAATAAAGTTACATATTTCATAGCTTGAATGTTTCTTTTGCAGCTATTTCTATTACTTTTATGAATGATACTTCCCGTATTCCTATTTTATGTGGTGATAATTTCTCGGATTGGAAAGACAGTGTTCTCTTCACTTTGGGGTGTATGGACTTGGATTTGGCGCTTCGTGTGGATGCACCACCCGTCCCCACGGAATCAAGTACGCCTCAGGAAAGGTTGGACTATGAGCGGTGGGAGCGATCTAATCGCCTAAGTTTGATGCTCATTAAGTCCCGCGTGAATAAGAGTATTCGAAGTTCAATATCTGATTGCCCTCACGCAAAAGACTTTCTCAAAGCGGTTGAGGAACAATTTGTTCGCTCAGATATGGCACAAGCCAGCACCCTAATGAAGAGACTTTCAGACAAAACTTTTGACTATTCTAAAGGAGTGCGTGATCACATTATGGGATGAGGGACATTGCTGCTCAGCTGAAACCCCTTAAAGTTGAGATTCCTGAGTCATTTTTAGTTCATTTGGTACTTAACTCTCTTCCTAAGGAATATGCGCCTTTCAAAATCTCCTACAACACACATAAGGAAAATTGGTCAATCAATGAACTTCTGACCATGTGTATTCAAGAGGAAGAGAGGATGAAACATGAGAAACTTGAAAGTGCCCATTTTGTTTCTCATGCTAAAGGAAGTACCAAGAAGGGCAAACGTGTCAAGAATGTGCAGAACAAAGAAACTATGCCATTAAAGCATCATGGCAAACGGGTGAAATGTTTCTTCTGCAGAAAGGCTGGACACGAAAAGAAAGATTGCCTCAAGTATAAGAACTGGCTCGAGAAGAAAGGTAATCTCATATCTTGTGTATGTCATGAATCGTTTTTTGTTGATGCCCCAACTAATACTTGGTGGATTGACTCTGGTTCTACGATTCATATTGTTAATACCATGCAGGGCTTTCTGGACCTAAGGAAACCGAAAGGAAATGAGGTTGGCATCTATTCCGGAAACCGGATGCGGTCTCAAGTCGAAGTTGTGGGGACTTTTAGATTAATTTTGAAAACCGGCTTTGTGTTAGATTTAAACAATGTTTTCTATGTTCCATCTTTTTCTAGAAACTTGATTTCTGTTTCAAAACTTGCGGATGTTGATTATGAATTTTTATTTAAGAAACCATGTTTTCGTATTTTGAAAAATAATTTTTCTGTTGGTGGTGGAACTTTAATTGATGGTTTGTACAAAATTGATCTAGACCCCACTTTCGAGCATAATTACTTAAATATGCATGCAGATGTTGGTATTAAACGTAATAGGATCGATGAGAACTCCTCTACTTTATGGCACAGGAGATTAGGTCATATCTCCATTGAGCGAGTAAAGAGATTAGTGAAAGATGAAGTTTTAAAAACTCTTGATTTTACTGATTTTGGTACTTGTGTGGACTGCATAAAGGGAAAGCAGGCAAAGAAGACCTCTAAGGGTGCCAAAAAGAGTTCTCAGATCCTCGAGATCATACACACTGACATATGTGGACCTTTTCCTACCCCATGTCTCAACGGTCAGAGATATTTTATCTCCTTCATTGACGACCATACAAGATTCATGTACCTTTATCTTCTGTTTGATAAAGCTGAAGCTTTTGATGCTTTCAAAAGTTTTAAAGCAGAAGTAGAAAAACAAAAGGACATGAAAATAAAGACTGTAAGGTCTGATAGAGGCGGGGAGTATTATGGAAGGTACACAGAAAATGGTCAGATGCCTGGTTCATTTGCTAAGTTCCTTGAGGAAGAAGGCATTGTTGCTCAATATACAATGCCTGGCACACCACAACAAAATGGTGTAGCCGAAAGGAGGAACCGAACTCTTATGGACATGGTGAGGAGCATGATTAGTAACACTAATCTTCCTTTATCCTTATGGAGTGAAGCCTTGAAAACCGCAGTGTACATCTTAAACAGAGTTCCATCTAAGGCCGTTCCTAAGACACCATTTGAATTATGGAACGGATGGAAACCGAGTTTAAGTCATTTGCACATATGGGGTTGCCCTGCAGAAGTGAGAATTTACAATCCTCACATAGAGAAATTAGATCCAAGGACAACCAGTGGGTATTTCATTGGCTATGCAATTAACTCTAAGGGATTTAGGTTTTATTGTCCTTCACATTCCCAAAGAATAGTTGAGGCTAGAAATGCTAAGTTCTTTGAGGATTTTGATTCAAGTGGGAGTGATATTCCTCGACTGATAGAATTTGAGGAAACACGAGAGGAACCTGAGTTGCCTGTGGATACTAGAGATTTGGTCATTGTGCAAAGAAGTCAACCTGACATAATTGCACAACAACCAACTTTAGAGCAACCGGTTCATGAAGAACAAATCCCACAAGAACCTGTTCCACAAATTGAGCATGAAGATGTGGTTCTAAGGAGATCCTCAAGAACAAGAAAACCAGCTATTTCTAGCGATTATCTGGTATATCTCCAAGAGTCTGATTTTGACATTGGGCCTAAATGTGACCCAAATTCATTTTCAGAAGCCATAAATGGAGAAAAATCTGCACTTTGGTATGATGCCATGATGGAAGAGATGGAATCTATGGCTAAAAATCAAGTCTGGGATCTCGTTGAGTTACCGAAAGGGTCTAAGGCCATTGGCTGCAAATGGGTTTATAAAACCAAAAGAGACTCTTCCGGAAACGTCGAACGATATAAAGCTAGACTTGTAGCTAAAGGTTACACTCAGAAGGAAGGCATAGACTACCATGAAACCTTCTCTCCGGTTTCTAAGAAGGATTCATTGCGGATTATTATGGCTTTAGTAGCTCATTTCGATCTAGAGCTACACCAAATGGACGTTAAGACAACATTCCTTAATGGTCATTTGGGAGAGGAGGTATACATGGTTCAACCCGAGGGTTTTCGTGACGAAAATGATCACCATTTAGTTTGCAAGCTCAGGAAATCTATTTATGGACTAAAACAGGCATCCCGCCAATGGTATTTAAAGTTTCACAATGTTATAACCTCTTTTGGTTTCACAGAAAACATTGTCGATCAATGTATACACCTTAAGGTCAGTGGGAGCAAATACATATTTTTAGTCCTATATGTAGATGATATTTTACTTACAACTAGTGATTTGGGATTGCTACATGAGACTAAGGAATTTCTTTCTCAGAATTTTGAGATGAAGGATTTAGGTGAAGCCTCTTATGTCATAGGCATAGAGATTCAAAGAGATAGATCTAAAAGATCGTTAGGATTATCTCAGAAAGCCTACATCGAAAGAATTTTGGAAAGATTCAGGATAACTGTGCATCACTTGTAGCGCCAATCGCTAAAGGGGAAAAATTGACTTTAAGTCAATGTCCACAGAATGCATTGGAACAGGGGGAGATGAAAGACATTCCATATGCATCATCAGTAGGCAGCCTTTTATATGCACAGGTCTGCACAAGACCTGATCTTGCTTTCGTGGTGGGACTGCTAGGAAGATACCAAAGCAATCCCGGGAAAGAACATTGGAAGGCTGTGAAAAGAGTTATGAGATATCTGCAAGGAACTAAGGACTACAGACTGACCTACAGATATACTGACCACCTGGAGCTGGTTGGATATTCGGATTCAGATTTTGCGGGATGCGTGGATTCAAGAAAATCTACCTCGGGATATATCTTTCTTCTTGGTGGAGGAGCTATATCTTGGAGAAGTACCAAACAGACCATCCTCGCAACATCTACTATGGAGGCAGAGTTCATTGCATGCTATGAAGCAACGACACAAGCAATATGGTTGAGAAACTTTGTTTCGGGTCTCAAAATTGTCGATACTATAGAGAGACCATTAAAGATCCTTTGTGATAATTCTGCTGCGGTTTTCTTCTCTAAAAACAATAAGACTGGAAGCAGAAGTAAGCATATCGACATAAAGTACCTTCTTGTCAGAGATAAATTTAAGGAACATGTGGTGGCCATTGAGCATATCAGTACTAAGTTAATGATTGCAGATCCCATGACTAAGGCGTTGTCGGCACAAGTGTTCTTAGATCATGTGGAGCGTATGGGTATTTGTTAACTTATGTAATGCTTGACATGTACTTTCTTTGACTACTTAAGGTGTTCGGTTATTTTGAATAAATAGTTTTATTCGTGCACATAAAGAATAACCATCTTATATCCATTGTGATATTAAAGGAGGACCTGAGTAAATTTTGTCAGAAATTACTCATTCGGAAGTTATGCTCATCAAGTGCTTAGTTAGAGAGCATAATGCATTGTAATACATGGAAGGAAGCATTCACTTATCAGAATGTGACTGCTATGATTCGTGTGATATGTTCTTTAATTAAGAATTAGTGATATCCCAATCTAAGTGTTTGTTTGGCCATACAGTCCATCACCCATGTACTTATGAAATATAGCATGTGGGCCAAGTGGGAGAATGTTGGACACGTTAGAGACTAAGGGTGGCCCACATTCTTAATTTCCCTCTATCTTGGCTTTGACCAATTTACTGATTTGATTTCAGAAAATGCTTGCTTACGTGGGTATTAGGAATATTTGGGAGATAAAGTTGGTTACAATAACCAACCCACTACCCCCTTTTTTCGATGGAAAAGAGGTGGGAGTAGTTTCATAACTGAAGGTCCCTAACCCCTCCTATATTAATGCTTGTGTCTCTCCATCAAAACACAACAACAAACTTACGGAGAGGATTGGGGTTAGAAGACTTTCAGGCTTTTATCTTGCAGATTATTTAACTTAATCAACAATGGCTGAAGGTATGTAACTTCCGCATATTAGAATTTAATTTTCTAACATATTTAAATCCAAAGATATGACCCTCAGACGGTGCTTTGTTTATAAGCCTACTAAAGCTTCCATGCAAATAATGAAAGAGATAGGGTTAGAGATGGTCATCTTGTCTAATTCCTCTAAATGGAGAGAAGAATGATCATGGCTTACCATTGAGAACAAGTGATACTAAGTATTGCAAGGAGGAAGGGCTATTCAACTCTGTCAAATGCCTTTGACGTGTCTAGCTTCAACCCCATAAACATATTCTTACCCTTTTTGCTTCTCATGGAATGGATGATTTCATGAGCTGAAATAACATTACCAGTGACATGTTTCTCAGGCAGAAAAGCAACTTGATTACGAGATATAATATCATTAAGCAATGGTTTCATCCTATTAGATATGAGCTTGGATATGATCTTATAAGCGGACTTGTAAAGGTTTATGGGTCTGACATCACTAGGTGATACTGATGTCTTAGTTTTAGGAATGAGTGACAATAAGTGAGTTGAGTTCAAGACCTTAGATAACTTACCTGTGCTATAAAAAAGTCCTAGACCATGGTTGCGATGTTTTCTCCTATAGTTTTCTAGTTCTTTTGAAAGATAATGGGTGAAACCCCTTCTGGAGCAGAGGCTTTTTCCCCGTTGATATGTTTGACTACTTATGAGATTTATTCATAGATTGGAACTGAAATTAGTTTCTCATGATCAACGTGTGATATTTGTGCAGTGAATAATTCAGAGATAATGGAGTCTATGTTTGGTTTTGTGCAATGCTAGTGAACTGCTATGTGAAGATATTTTGCAATATCCGCGTGATTTCTTACCCATTTTTTATCTTTGCTAAAAACAACTTCAATATGATTTATGGCCTTCTTAGCAGAGGCAACAACATGGAAGTATTTTGAGTTTCTGTCCCCTACACTGATGGACAAGTTTTATCTGATTAAGTTAGCTTTAATATTTGATTGCAATTAAAGTGTGACACTAAAATACATTTCATTAGTTCTTCGCAAATATGTTATTATGTGACAAATGTTGCCCAAGCACGCAATTTTAAAACACCACCGGTGGTGTTTGTAGTTTGTCTGCCTTCATTTATATCGATATGGATAAGTTTTGACTTAACAAGTTACTTTTATTGCTTGATTGCAATTGTATTTGGTTTGAACTTTGATGGTGGTTGTGTTTGTATTGAACTTGATCATTTTACTTAAAGACTTTTAATAAAGTATGTGACACTAAAGTACATTTCTCTGCTTCTTCAGAAGGATATGTTACGTGAGTAATTGTGCTCTAACACATTAGTCTGTTACACCACAGCTATCGGTATTTTGTAGTTTCCCTCAAATACCTTGATAGCGAACAACTCCTATTGTGATGATCAACCTCATCTCATAAAGCACAAATACTTGGGAAAATTATAGATTATAGAGGTTCATAAAGAGCAGACCACCCCTTTTCAAGCAGAGATGTTACACGTAATGAAACTACTTGATTTTGGGATGCGGGATGCTCCAAAGAGGAGAATCCCTTTCAAAAATAAGTGTAAACCGCGAAAGGCGACGAACACACGGTATTGTTTAGTGAAAGAGGAAAGAATAGTTTTCTTTGTGCTCAACCCATGTTAATGATAAAGTGGTAATAGTATCAACTGAAAAAGATAGATGTTGTGGGTTTTAGTCCCACATTTATGAGCATTGAAGAAGATCATATTCTAGTTATTACAAAACGAACATTTGAAAAATTGTAGCAACATGGAACCGTGCAGTGAGCACAAAGCGAACTATTCTTTCGCCTTTTACTAAAGAATACCGTGTGCTCGCTGCTTTTAGCGGTATACACCTATTTTTGAAAAGGATGATTCTAGAAATGGATCATCCTACTAAACCCTCAACGAAATAAGATTATTGATTTTAACTTGACTTTGATTTGATACATATTTCCATTTTCAACAGAAGATAGTAAGTTTTTTAGGTATGACATTGAAGTTGATTTGATATGAGCCTTGTACATATTCCCATTTTCAACAGAAGATAGTATGTTTTTTAGGCATGACATTGAAGTTGATTTGCTATGAGCCTTGTACAACTTACTTACTAGTTACGCTTAAAAAATAGTTATTTTGCGAGCCAGACAAACATAAATACCAAGTTATGGGCTTGGGTTTTCACAAAAAAAGTTAGAGTTTGGGCCATGTCTTTTTTAGATTGGGACATGGAAAAGAAAAACAAATTGGGAGTGATAGTTGACAACTTCATTGTTATTGAAATGGAGCAATAACAATAGGAATGTGATTTTTAAAGAATAATGCAGAGCAATGCATTAACTATTCGTTATTCAGGTGTGCTCGGATTTTACTCGCCAGCCGTGGAAAATTAGACCCATATTATCCTATATTGACTATGATAGTTATCTGTTTGGTGACATCTTATTTCTGTATTGTCGATCTATTGTTCTTAAAAGCAATGCAAAACAATCTTGGTTGGGAGATAATTCTCCTAATTGTATTGTCGATCTATTGTTCGAGATAGATGTCCACACTCTTCTATTTCAGTTGAATGAACATAAGGCTCAAACCACTTCTCATCATCAAAGAACAAACAACATAAATGTAGGTACCAGTTTAGTCCCACATTGATAAACATTCAAAAATATCTTATTGGACTTATAATAAAAGGACCAGGTGAAGAATCACCAACTCATGGAACCGTGCGGTGAGCACAAAGCGAACTATTCTTTCGCCTTTTACTAAAGAATACCGTGTGCTCGCCGCTTTTAGCGGTATACACCTATTTTTGAAAGGGATTTTCCTCTTTTGGAACATCCCACAAATTATCAATATAAGTAGTTAGGTCGATCTATACTCTACCTCCGTTGGAACCTTAATAATAAAAAAAAAAAAATTTGCGAAGTTTATGCTCTACAATGTGTGAGGTTGATCCTACCTCTCTACTATCAGGTGCTGGAGGAAAACTACAAATACACAAAACTGACACAAAAAATCCTACCTCTCTACTATCAAGGTGCTGGAGGAAAACAACATCAATGGTGCTGAAGATTGTCCTGTGGTGGAACACATCGTTTTTGGTGAATATAAAATAGCTCTACAATCTACAAAACTGACATATAGATATTTCTTGAGTGGCTGGCCTTCAGAATGATTTCTTGCGTCAACCTTTTGCTATCCATTTACATAACCATGCACATAAGTATATAGAAGTCTAACCTTTTTCTAGTGCAGAAGTCTAAACTTGTTCTATTTTCTTAGGTTTGGTAGTCTTCATAAGAAGTCTAAACTTGATTTCTATTGGTGAGTTGTACAATTGAAGATATCTCAAAGTGACACTATTTTGATCCAAGTTGAACATATATGAACTTACGAAGACGAGAGTGCCCTCTTGATATATCTCTATTTTAACTACTTCTACATCATCTTACGGATCCAGATTAAGTTATGCATTAAAAACTCTAAATTTTTCATGTGGCGTTCAAGATTTCTAAGATTGAGTGTTGCATTGGAGATGCTCTTAGAGTACAGTTTAAAACATAGTGCTGGTTTAAGTCCCACACCGAGAAAACATTCAAGAGGATCATGTTATAGTAGCTATAAATGGAGTAGATGAACTCGTACCATATCATGGAACTGTGCAGTGAGCACAAAGCGAACTATTCTTTCGCCTTTTACTAAAGAATACCGTGTGCTCGCTGCTTCAAACGGTATACACCTATTTTTGCATAGGACCCTCCAGAAATGGAGGATCCTTCAAATGTGAATAAATTTTTTTACCATTGTATTGCTCTTGTATTGCTCTCGTTTGTTAGTTCTTTTATGTCTAACTTATCCTTAGGTTTTATATGAAGGAATTTTTAGTTAGTTTAAGGTACAGAATCACTGAATAAATCACGGAACCGTGCACTGAGAACATAGTGAACTATTCTTTCGCCTTTTAATAAAGAATACCGTGTGCTCGCTGCTTCAAACGGTATACACCTATTTTTTAAAGGGGTTCTTATCAGGGGCATCCCGTCAAAGCTGTAACATAATAGATTTAAGCCTTTTGAAAGAGGACTTCCTGTTTAACTGTTTGTCTGCATGGGCAGTTTTTCAAAAACCTTGCTTCTATAAATCTGAATCTGAAGTAATTGTTTGTGTAGTTTTAGGTGTTTTGCGTTCTTTTATCTTAAGATCTTGCAACAAGTCTTTATATTCAGTACATCTGTTTTCAGCTTTCAAAACAAGCTTGAATTTGATAAGAAGACTAGTTTTGAAGTCTGAATTTATTTGAGAATAAACACATGAAAAATACTCCCACTATACAAGTAAATTACACTTTAGTTATTTCAGATTTAACAAAAAACTCACAATACCTTCATTAAGACGAGTACTACCTAACAACTAAAGATGTTTTGTCTCATCGTCTTAGAGTTCGCTTTGGAAGGTAATGGAGGGCATCTAGTTCCAACATTGATGCACAATATTTTTAACGATTTAAAATAAAGGTATAAACTGTGTAATTGACTATACATAAACAACCAGTCGACCATATAGCTTGAGAGACAACCATATAGCTCGAGAGACAACCGTATAGCTTCAGAATGCCCACGAGATTTAATTTTCAAGGCACAATGTTTAGAATGTTTAGTCCCGCATCGATGACGCACTAAAGAATGTTAATTGTGTGTCTGTTAAAGGATCAAGCAGAAACTTCGTTAGAAATCATGGAACCGTGCGGTGAGCACAAAACGAACTATTCTTTCGCCTTTTACTAAAGAATACCGTGTGCTCGCCGCTTAAAACGGTATACACCTATTTTTTAAGGGATTCTTCATAAATGGAGGAACCCATTATTTCTTTCAACATAATAAGAGTTCTCTAGGTGTTTGATACATATGTATGTCGGCCCCTGGCAATTTATATGACGACACTGCAAAAGGAAAAGTTGTCAATAAATGGCCTATTTTGGTTGCCGCCTCTGTAGGTAGCTACGGAGCTTATTTAGCCGATGGGTCTGAGTACGTAAGTTCTTATTTGTTAGAATCATATTAAGTTACCAAAAAGCTTGGTCATTTGCAATTCATATTGTCGTTTTATCATTATTTATCATTATTTTAACGAATTAGATTCGAGGATAATGACCACATCCGCCCAGTCCTCTGACCCGTTCAAATTTCACTGACTTTGTGACTTTGCACATAAGTTCTGGATCTTAGGGCTGTGTTAACTTTTTCGACTCTGTAGTCTTCCATTGAATTTCATACTCTTACTTGCTACAATGACAAAAGGTTCTTAAGCATCTCAAGTTGCACAAGCATCTTGCTTTTCTTCACTTTATCTCTAACAAATTCCCATTTACTTCTTTTGCAGAATCAGGTGCTGATCTCATAGCATTCGAAACAATTCCAAATAAGCTAGAAGCTCAGGTAACCTTTGATCCTAAAACGGTGGTAGTTTCTGATTCCTAGTATCTGCTTTGACAAGCTCGTTTGGCTTTTCCGATATTGCTGGGATCTTATCGTGGGCTTATCTCGTAAATTTGGTTTGTGCTCGCTCACACAGGCATTTGTCGAACTACTCGAGGAAGATGACATAAAGATTCCGGCATGGTTTTTTTTCAATTCCTAGGATGGGTTAAATGTGGTTAGTGGAGATTCTATGACTGAATGTGCATCAATTGCTGATTCATGTAAGAAGGTTGTCGCCGTCGGGATTAACTGTACTCCTAGATTTATTCTTGGACTGATTCTTTCTGTGCGGAAGGTTTTTCCCTTCAACCCCGAACTTCATTTATTCGTGAATGAGATGCTTTTTCACTGGCTCGGCATTTTCTGATAGATATTTTGCATAAATGTCTTGGAAACCTCTAATAATATCGCTGGTCAATCTTGCAGGTGACAAATAAACCGATACTTATTTATCCAAACAGTGGGCAGACCTATGATGCGGATCAAAAGGAATGGGCAGTAGCTGGTAAGTTCACTTTACCATATTTTAATTTTTAACAACATTTAGTTGTTTCTACTGCTAAACCTCGGAACTCTAGTTCACTAGGTTAAACATTTTAGTTAGCACCGTAGTGATGGATTTAGTAGGTCCTGCGACGAAAACCAAAATGCTCACACTTTGATTTCTTGTTTACATTTTGATTCTTGTTTCCTTGCATCGGAAACCTTTTACTGGATTGTTGTGGTAACTCTTGTTCATAGCTTGATGTTTGAAACTCTAAGTCAGGCTAGAATAGGAAAACTTGAGTCGAAGTCCTTCGGCCAAGTTTTTCTCTCAAAAAATCAATACGCTGCACAAGAGTACATAACTTCGCAAGTTGCATTTAAAATTAAGCTCCAACTCACATTAAACCCGCATAAATTCCGTATACAGCGCGGTAAAAAGTTTCTTGTCAGGGAGTATGAATCTGTGTCTTGAATCTGTGTCTCGAACCCGGGACGTTGAGGGCGAAAACTAACTTATAACTACTCGATCTTTGACTCGTCTCAATCAATTCTGAACCATATATGATCAGAAGTTGAAATATCTTAGAGTTTGTTGAAATGGAAAACTAGAATAACAATCTTATCACCGTCAAGGCAGCAGCAAACTAAAAGATTTGATAATTAAGTATTGGTAGGGGGTGTGCCAGGCCAATGCAATAGTGCAACACAAGGGCGACACATGAGAGCCCCAGCAGCAAGCTACTGTGGTGGACTCTCCCCCATGAAAAAAATTAATTTAATATCGTGTGATCCAATGGACCACATATCAGATATTAAACTGATAAGAACAGATACTACACTTGATCTTAGCCAAAAGGCCGAGAAAGGTATGCTTTCTTCATTCTATCTAATACGATTTTATAATAGTTTACAGCTTCCATGCTCATTCAAACTCATCTGTGTGGGACTATCTCAACCAACGCTAGACAGGCTACTCATGTGTTATTATGTCTTGAATGCCTTCATTGATTGATTAATTTCCAAACATGACTTGATTCATAGACAGGCTACTCATGTGTTATTATTCCATTGAATCCGCCATTAAATCCGTGAAGAACTACCAAATTAGGTGCGATTAGAACTGCCCAAACAACTTCTTCGAGTACACAGGGAAATGACTCGATTTCAAAGACGAAACAACTTTTCTCATACAAGGAAATGAATTGATTCATAGACAGTTTTCGCTATGTATGAAAGTTATGTGTGACTTCGATCAAGGATCCCATCTATACTGAAATTCAGAAGAACAGTCTGCTTCCCCATTTGAAACTATTGACGACACTCCGAAAAAATTTAAGATGAAATTGGCAGGGGCCGCGCGAACCCGCACCCCCTCTGTCACAAATTATGACGTAGACTCTACCACTTGGTTAGTGTGAGTTTTGGATAAATTCAGAGAGAGAGAGAATTGAGAGAAGAGATTATTTGTTTTTTTTTTTTTGTTAAGTGAAGAGATTATTTGTTATTATTATGATTAAAGAGAGGATTACCCCTATTTGTATACACGAGTAGTGTTAGCTTTAGAGAAAGAAAGTTGTTACTTGAAGAATAAGTAACTAACTTTCAAACACTAACTCAACTAACTCACACTCCTATTACACTTATTATATTGACACTCTCATACTCTCCCCTAACATAAGCATTCTAATATCATATAAAGTCTCTAATACTCCCCCACGATCTGAAGCATAGAAGAGCTACAGATTGAAGAAACACTAAGTAATATGTATTAACCGAGAGAGTGAAGTAGAGAATAGAGGGTTGGAGAGACCTTTGGTGAACAAATCAGCCAATTGAGATGATGTAGGAATGAACTCCAAAGAAAGAACACCAGCAGCAACCAATTCCCTTACAAAGTGATAGTCTATTTTTATGTGTTTTGTGCGAGCATGATAGACTGGATTCAGAGCCACATGCTTAGCTCCCAAATTATAACAGAAAATAGTAAATGGCTGAGAGAGAGAGACACCCAATTCCTCCAAGAGATATGAGATCCACAAAATTTCAGAAGATGCCACATCCAAAGCTTTGTATTCTGCCTCAGTGCTGGATCGAGCTACTGTGGGTTGCTTCTTAGAAGACCAAGCAACCAAAGAGGACCCCAAAAACACACAAAAGCCAGAGGTAGACCTGCGAGAATCAGGACATCCTGCCCAGTCTGAGTCAGTATAAGCATGAATAGAAGAAGTATCACCTTGATTAATTGAAACTCCCGAGCCCAAAGTCCCTTTGAGGTATCTCAAAATTCTCTAAACCATTTAAAGGTGAACAGTAGTAGGAGCATGCATGAATTGAGCCACATAGTTCACACCAAAGGAAATATCTGGTCGAGTCATAGTTAAGTATTGAAGTCCTCCTACTAAGCTTCTAAAAACTATAGGATCATCAAGTAACTCTCCCTCGGACAGAGACATTCTCTTACCAAAAGGAATAGTGTGGCAATAGGTTTACAATCCACCAAATCAGCTTTCTGAAGAAGTTCAAGGGTGTACTTCTTCTGTGTGAGAAGTGAACCAGTAGAAATAGGTTGAACCTCAATACCCAAGAAGTAATGAAGAGAACCCAAGTCTTTCATGGAAAATTCCATGCCCAATTGATTCAGCAAAGAGTGAAGAAGAGTGATTGAGGAACCAGTCAAGATTATATCATCTACATATAGTAGAAGCACCAATGTATCTGCTCCTTTAATGTAAACAAACATAAAATGATCAGTGGAGCTCTTTTGAAACCCAAATTGCAGCAAGAACTCAGAGAATTTGGTGAACCAGGCTCTAGGAGCTTGTTTAAGACCATATAAAGATTTATGAAAATGACAAACATGAGAAGGATTGATTGAGTCAATGAACCCAGGTGGTTGACACATATAAACATCTTCCTCGAGAACTACATGGAGGAAAGCATTTGACACATCTAACTGTTTGATGTGCCAGCCATTAGAAACAGCAAGGGTAAGAACAACTCTAATGGTAGATGCCTTTACCACTGGGCTAAATGTTCAGGATAATCAATGCCATCCAATTGATGGAAGCCTTTGGCCACTAATCTTGCTTTAAAACTCTCTATAGAACCATCTGATTTCAATTTTGTCTTGTAAACCCATTTACACCCCAAGACATTCATGTCAGATGTAGCAGGTACTAAAGACCATGTTTTGTTCTTTTGTAAAGCCTCATACTCTTCCATAGCTCCACCATTCAGGAAACTTAAAAGCTTGTTTGCAAGTAGTAGGTTCCATAGGAAGTGATAACAAACTCACATAAGCCTGAGGTATAGGATGACACACTGAGTAATGAGCTACAAAATCAGGAAGTGATAACAATCTGAAATTTTTTATCATGGTCTTCTTCAAAATCAACCCAAACAGACATCAAGAGTAAAACAAAAACAAACATTCTGAAATCTGGATCATCTCAGAGTGAAATAAAATTTCAGATTTGACTTTGAGAAAAAAGAACAAATACTAAGGAAATCCATCTCTCTACTCGAACACCTGATCTCCTCTGGATCTTGATGAAGAAAATTTCCGAAGTGACGAAAAAGGATGACGATGATGGTGGTCATGTCCTTCGCGTCTTTTCTTTTCTTTGTAGTATTCTTCACATCTTTTAACACACTCTTCTCGTTCCGTGTAGCTGAAATGTTGTTGGTGTTGACATTGGAGCTTGCACTGTTTTAGCTCTGGATCTTCTATCTTCTCATTCTTACTAGTATCTTTTTCATTGATAGAATATGAAGATGTTGATGAGGACAGCATGGAAACGGGACAAGGGGTCATTCCATGTGTTGATGAAGGGTGATGTTATCTGTCCTGGGTTTCGACACGACCCTTGGGGTGCTTGCTAGGCCTCATTGTTGACAGATATATTAGGGTTTGTTGAAATGGAAAACTAGAATAACAATCTTATGACCGACCAGGCAGCAGCAAACTAAAAATTTTGATAATTAAGTATTGGTAGGGGGTGTGCCAGGCCAATGCAATAGTGCAACACAAAGGCGACACATGGGAGCCCCAGCAGCAAGCTACTGTGGTGGACTCTCCCCCATGAAAAAAATTAATTTAATATCGTGTGATCCAATGGACCACATATCAGATATTAAACTGATAAGAACAGATACTACACTTGATCTTAGCCAAAAGGCCGAGAAAGGTATGCTTTCTTCATTCTAGCTAATACGATTTTATAATAGTTTACAGCTTCCATGCTCATTCAAACCCATCCGTGTGGGACTATTTCAACCAAACATGACTTGATTCATAGACAGGCTACTCATGTGTTATTTCATTGAATCCGCCATTAAATCCGTGAAGAACTACCACATTAGGTGCGATTAGAACTGCCTAAACAACTTCTTCAAGTACATAGGGAAATGACTCGATTTCAAAGACGAAACAACTTTTCTCATACAAGGAAATGAATTGATTCATAGACATTTTTCTCCATGTATGAAAGTTATGTGTGAATGCTCTAGTATATATACTCCACGTATATACGTCACATGGAAGAAGCAGATCTTCTGGTTGAATTGCCATGAAATGGTTCTACAATATAACCGCATAAAGCATTTAAAGTTGTAGAATTTCCCAGGCTGAAGATGTAAGTCCACAAATGAGCAAGGTTTGCTAAAAAAATTAGTGACATCAGTATTAAGGGTTTATAAAATATGCCGAATTTTCGGCATATTTGAGGCTACTTTTGATTAAAACAACCTTTTTCTGAAATGTGATCTTTAGGGATTTCTGTATACACACTGGATGACTGGAATACAAGATTAACAAGTTGTTTGTATATAATACATAGTTCGCGCAACAAACAAACAGAAGAAGAGTGAATCCAACTTTGGGAGGTGAGAATTTCATGTGGTATGTTCGCCCACTAGAAGGGTGAATCCAACGACCAGTAATCCTTTCCTCCAATTTGGCATCATCAATTGCAAAGTTGAGAACCTTGTCAATTTTAGTTCCTTGCTTTTCGAGCATTTGATCAAGCTGCGCGGGAGGAAGAAACAACACGGGTATTAGAAAAGGCTTGTAAGAAAAACAGAATTCAAACGGACTAGTACACAATATAATTTTGTATTTCCGTTAATATGATGTAAGAAAGGATCAAACCTTTTCTGCTTGCAGTACAGTCCTTGGGAACCCATCAAGAATGAAACCCTTTTGACATGAAGGCTTCTTAATTGCTTCGTCGATTATCCCGACAACCATATCATCAGAAACAAGCTCTCCCTGAGAAAATGAACACATTAAACCACTAGTACAATAACATAGAACAAAAGGTATAAGAACCCTCATATGATTATATTCGACACTTCGACAGGAATTCTACCTCTTCATAGCTTCCTCGGCTTTGATCCCGAGAGGGGTTTTAGCAGTGACAGCAGCTCTCAGCATATCATCAGTTGCCAAGTGACACAAGCAATACTTGTCCTTAATTACAGGTGACTGAGTTCCTTTCCGAGATCCAGGTGGACCTACGAAAAGTCTAACCATTTTATGACTACTGTCATTGCAATTTTATGGTTAAGTTGGATGACCACAAACTTAACCATAACAACATAGACTCCCGTCCCAAAAATAATGACATATTTTGAAAACCCAACTTTTTAACAAAACATCATTAATTGGAGTTTGACTTTAAAAAATAACATGGTTTTTTCAATTGTAACCTCATTAACTTTTGTAATTTACAATGAAAAAGTTGAATTTACTTTTAAATAAAGTTGTAATTATATTTATAGTAATGGATACTGTTGGAAAGAGCGAAACTTTTTTTCTTTATTTTTAGAAACAGGACACTAAAATGAGGGGAGATTTGTTGTTCAAACCCCCTTTCGTATAATTGACTTGTTGTTTGGACTCCCTTTTTGCGTTTTGGACTCCCTTTTAACGGAATCACCAAAGAATATTCCGTCACTGTATTTATACTTTAAAAAATTCCCACTTTACCCTTATACAATTAATATTGCACTTTGGACTCCCCCACTTTACTTATAATCCTCCAACTATCATCGGTACTTCTATGACAATCAAAATAAAATCATCAACTCAACAAGGACAACCTTCATTACCAACAATTTTAACCATATTTGAGCCATCTAGTGTTCTCAAAATGTAAATATAGGTATTGAGATCTTCTATGTCACTGTCCCAACCTTTCTCTCCAGAAGAAGCAACAAGAACCCAAAACTCAGATGGTGAAACAACAAGACTAAAATCAACTACTTGGTATAAGGAGTTAGTTTCTGAGTTTTCATGGATAGAAAACATTGATTTGATTTTAGGTAAGTTCGATTCTTCAAGAACTGATATATATATATATACTAGGATATATCCCGTGCCCTAGGGCACGGACACTTGTATCAATCAAATGTTACGAAATTTATTATTATATTTTATTGAGAGAGATTTTTATTAGTTATTATTTTTTTGTTTCTTTTCTCTTAAATTAATTATTATTTTATTGAGAGAGAGAGAGAGATTTTAATTTTTTTTATTAGTTATTATTTTTTATTAATTATTATTTTTTTGTTTCTTATCTCTTAAATTAGTTATTATTTTATTGAGAGTGAGAGAGAGATTTTAATTTTTTTTTTTAACCCTTGAAATTTATTTGTTTCTTTTTTTCTTAAATTAGTTATTTTATTTCTAAGAAGGAAAAGATTGTTGTTTTTTAAATAGGTAACTTTGTTTCTACGAAAGACTATATTTTAAATTTCGAGAAGGGCTTCTACACAATATCCTTTATTAAAAAAGGATGTTTGTCCCAATCATCGTTTTCCCTTCTGTTTTATTATATTTTATATCTATTATATAAAACAGAAGGGAAAACGATGACTGGGACAAACATCCTTTTTTAATAAAGGATATTGTCTAGAAGCCCTTCTCAAAATTTAAAATATAGTCCTTCGTAGAAATAAAGTTACCTATTTAAAAAACAATTTATTATATAAAACAGAAGGGAAAACGATGACTAGGACAAACATCCTTATTTAATTATGTATATTGTTTAGGAGTCCCTCCCAAAATTTAAAATATAGTCCTTCGTAGAAATAAAGTTACCTATTTAAAAAACAATAATCCTTTCCTTCTTAGAAATAAAATAACTAATTTAAGAAAAAAAGAAACAAAATAAATTTTAAGGGTTAAAAAAAATTAAAACCTCTCTTTCTCAATAAAATAATAACTAATTTAAGAGAAAAAAATAATACAAAAAATAATAACTAATAAAGTCTCTCTCTCAATAAAATATAACAATAAATTAAAGAGAATGCACCATTTTTATTTATTTTTCTTATGTTAGTCTCATGCACTTGTGGTATTTGTTTGACACTATTATCTATCAATACTTCTTTTTGTTAAAAGATTATCTATCAATACTTGCGTGTCTATAATTCTTAATGTTGGTGATCAATAAATTAAAAATGGACAGAAACAAAGAATTATATGAAATAATTTCAAATTTAGAATTTGAAAGTAGCGCACAGACTTCATAATGTACTTTCTCTCAGGCGAAGTCACGGACAATACCCCAGCTAAAAGAAAATTGTGCTAAGCCAATTTTGTAACAGAAGAGTCACCACTTAGAACACTCAAGTTCAATAAGAATGCCCGTGCCATAGGCACGGGTTATACCCAGTATATATATATAATTCACTAATTGGAACATCAATGTTTCTTAGATGTAGTTGTATGGAATTACTTGTCTTTAAATATGAACTCCAACCGTAAGCATCAATTATACTTATTTGTTTGACAATTGATCTTTTTAGGAGCTTCTTCTTCATCATGAGGAAGAGGTTGATGACAACCATAAGAAAGGGTAGATTAACAAATCCAGTTAGAAGATAATCAAACCAAGTGAAATTCAAAGTTGTGGTATTAAATATTTCAGGACAAACATCTTCGTCAATCATGAAATCTTTTCTAGCCATCGTTGTGATTCTATTTTCAGGATTGATTGCTAAAGAGAGAGAGAGAGAGATACCAGACTTCCAGATGTGATCAGCTAAAGAGTTGCCTCATAAGTGAATGCTAAAAGATCGCTTGATAAATTAATGGAGATGTGACCAGGATTGATTGCTAAAGGATTTGCCTGATAAATGGAAGAGATTAATCATGATTCTCTAAAAGCTAATCAGCTAAAGAGAAGTATTTTAGTGAGAGAAAATCTAGACAGAGAGAAGAGAAGAGAGACCAGGTGGGAGGTATTTTTAAAAGTTGGTCGATTTGGTGATCTTCCATTACTACACCAGGAACTTGGGTTGATGGCTAAAACTCGTGATTGATTAAAGAGAAAAGATAGGCGAATGGTAAGGGGAGCTAAGGATTGTTGTTGGGGAACTATTATGGTTGGGGAGCTGCCAAGATTAGTAAAGGGAGATGCAAGTTTTGAGTTATTATTTTAAAGACCTTCTAAGATTCACAATTTAAGGGACTCAAGTGTAATACATGGAAATATATCAAAATTAAAGAAAAGAAAAAAAACGATGCCTTCTACTTCCACTCGATCTCTCTTCAAATCGTTTCTCCTAATCTCTGTCCGACTTCTTTTCAATCTTTTCCAGTCATCAAGTACAAAATTCCGACTAACTCTACCCAAGTATTTTCTCTAATGAAGAAGACATAAACTAAAATCTTGTGAGTTTTTCTTCCCCTTTTAATTTCTAGGGTTTTTCTAAGTTTTATATCTAGGGTTTTAGTGAGTTTTACATCTAGGGTTTTGCTGAGAATTTGTCATAAGTTGCTTATTTGTTTTCCCCTTTTTGTATACTTAAGATTGTTGTGTTAGCTTCAAAACTTGTTATTGCAATATGTTCTTTGATTTGACTCTGGTACTTAGGCGTTTGGTAAGCTAAATCTTTTATCAACTACTGTAAACAAATGTAGACTACTACAACATGTTATGTACTTAGAATTTTTATGTTCGTTTGCAGAACAAGCGAATTGGTAAACTTTTAGATAATAGGAAAGCTTGTGGTGGCGAAGACACAAACAAACCGATAAGTCCGAAATCGAGGAAGAAAATGCAAGACACCCTCGAAAGCATATATTAAGATTCTGCTGAAAAGGGAAATCAAGTCTCATACGAAGAAGATGAGGGTGATTCAATCGATGGCGGCGATTCAAGCGATGGGGATAAAGATTATGAGTAAAATTGGCAATAGTATAATTTGATGAATCTCTTTGTGACTATTTTGTAAAGAGAATTGATATGTTATATCTCTAATATAATCATACTATTCACTAAATTTCAGAAATGGGAAGAAACTTTAATAATGTACCTAGTTTTTTTTTCATTTTTTGAGGTTTTATTATTACAATGACGAAATCATGGATATGTGGTCCCTAGGCTGTTTTCACCTTTTTTGTCTAATTTCCCTCAACTGGGGGGAAATTTGTTAAAGAAAATATCATGAATATGTGGTTCCCTAGGGAAAACTTACTGTTTTCACCTTTGTTTGCCTAATTTCCCTTAGCTGGGGGGAAATGTTTCAAAAATTTCCCCAGGGAAATATCTGAACGAACCGAATGGTTCAGCCTCTTTTTGAGCAATTTTTTAAAATTGAAGGAAGAAAGAAAAATAAAATTTAACCGAAAATATTTGTCTTGGAAGTTTCTTACATCGTGAGATAGATCTTCATCTATAATAACATTGTTTGATTGAGTAGGTGGTTGTTGGTTCAATTGAAAAATATGTTCTTCCTCCATTAAAGAAGCAACATCATAGATATCGTGAGACATAATAAACGTTAGTATCCAATAGAGAAGAGAGTGGACTAGTTGCTTATCAGTAATGGTTCTTGTATAACTTGATTGTGGAGAAGAAAGAGAGTTATATTGTTATTGAAATATTTAGGGTTTAAGGAGGAATAGAAAAGAAAAATTACTATCAAAATTTTTAAAATTTTGAATTATATAGTTTTTTCTAATCCATTTATATTCCATTATTTAGTTTCAGATCCAAAAAAATAGCTCCTAATACCAAATTAGTATAGGGAGTTGTAGTACAAAAAATTGATTTTGTACTACAACTCCCCAAGAACAATCTCCAGCTCCCCTTACCAATCGCCAAAAGATAAGGGAATATATGAATTAGGAGAGGGTTGGGTTAGTTAAGTAGAGGGTAAAATAGTACTTTCCCTCTACTTGGGGTAAAATAGTAATTTTCTTTCCCATGTGTTTTTAAACTGTTATATTTAACTTTTTTTTTAAAAAAAGGGAGTCCAAAATGCAACTATGAAAAAAGGGAGTCCAAACAACAAGTCAATTATACGAAAGGGGGTCCAAACAGCAAATCTCCCCTAAAATGAGACAACCCAAAATAGAAATTAGGTCATTCAATATGGGACGGAGGGAGTACTTTTTAGCCTCAAACAAATACTATGAAAAAAATGTACTATAACAGTTTACTAATAGAGAAGGATCAAGGATTACACATTTCAAAACTACCCAAAACAAAATAATTGGATTCAAAACACTTCCAGTACAACATGCAGCATGATTTAGCAAGAAGAAAAGAAAAAGCAAACAATACTTCCAGAACAAGAAAAACCTCCATATTTTTCAACAGAAAATTGTGAATCAAGGCAGAAAAGAAAACCCTCATCTAGTAAACCCACTACTCAGTTTTGAACTAAGTTTCTATGGATTAAGAAACCAATATTGGAACACTTGGAAAGGAGAGAGAGAGATAGGGTTTTACCGATGAGAATGAGATGTTTATCAGGTTTGGAGGAGCATTTCATACGACGAAGGAGCTCAGTCATGAGATCAATAAAGGGAATATTTTCCAAATCTCGAAAGAGCTCAGTCATGAGATCAATAAAGGGAATATTTTCCAAATCTAGTGAGAAATTCGCCCTTTCTCTTCCTTAGTTTGTTTGTTTAGTCTTTCATTTGGGGAGCTAGTATGTCTACCTTTCGAATCTTCGAGTGGCAAGAGAAGAAGAAAGGAATTTGTTTTGTTTTTTTTTTTTTGAGGAAATAAAATACCACTAAATCAAATCTTACAAAGTTTATACAAGTTGAAGCTCAACAACTAACGGTCGTTAGTAGAAGGGGGAACTAGTAAGAGGAATTAACCGAAGGGGTAAACATCAATAGACTAATAATTGTGGGGTAGAGCCGAGGCTGCTAAACCATGGGCTTCTGTGTTGGCAAATCTTGGTGTGTACAGAAATTCCACATGGAGTGAGTCTGTTTTAACACGTAACTGTTCTAATTGTCGTTGGATTCTCCAAGAGATGACCGCATCTACGTCTTTGAAAGCTTCAATGATAACCCTAGAGTCACTTTCTATGCTGAGGTTGTTAAGTCCCAGTTCTTCAGCCAACTGAAACCTTAGAGCATCTCCAATGCAAAACTCAAAAAATCCTATGTGTCGAAATTCAAATGTCAATCAAATGCAATACTCTAAAACTCCAAAATTGCTTATGTGGCATTTTTTTCACTAAAATATATGAAAATGCTGAGTTGGCACTGAGAGATATCTCAAGAGGACACTCAAGAAATGGAGTATCCTCTTGAGATATCTCCACTCCGCCCTCGACACGTCATATTTGAGATTTGAATTGAGTTTTGCATTGAAGGTGAATTTTAAGATAAAAACTCTAAAAGTCCTACGTGGCACTCCGAGTTTCTAAAACTGAGTTTTGCATTGGAGATGCTCTTAAAGCAAAGCCTTCCATTTCGCTGTGGAGAGAAGAGAGAGAGAGAGGGTCGAAAGTGGAGGTCTTCGATTGAATCGTGTTTCTGACGGAGTGTCTCGCTATTGCCGTCATCGACGCATAACATTTGTTGTATCGATAATGATTTTGATTCGGCCAGTTGGAGGGGGAAGCCATCTATTTTCCGGTGATAACTCATTGAGATGGTTAGAGATCGAAAGTTGAGAGAGATACCTGAGCTCAGTTGTTGTGTTCCACCAGCATCGACGGATGTAATTTGTTTGTTCGATGATAGCTTTAGAGTTGGTCATATCAATGTTCTGGTCAAATGAGTAAATGACCACATCCATGGCCCCATCTCCACATTTAAATGAACACTTTACGAACGAAGAGTCCAAAAAATGGGTTGGGGGGGGGGTGGTGCAATTGAAAAACGACCCAAAATACGTTTCCAGTCCAAATGTTAGGGACAACTCATCGTTTCCTGATTTTATTTATTTCTCCCCCTCTTGTCTTTGGGCGGGACATTCTGACGTTTTCTAACAATCTGACGCGGGATAGTACATCATTTTTGAAAATTCAAAAATTTTGGCCGAAATTTTGGGATCCCACCTGGCAAACTCTCTCTTCTCGTTTTCTTTCTCTCTCTAAAACCTTCAGAAAATCATGGATTATTTATTTATTCTTGTAACGCCCCAAATCTAGATTTCCACGTTGGCCGCCATGAAAACCTAAACTCAAAGCTTATTTATAGTTTCCTGACTTGACTGTCGGAGTGCCCTTGGGCGACACCATCCCAGTGTCTCCAAAACTTTATGGTTTCTACTTGTTTTTGTCTGTCTACAGGTCCAACCAGAACTTCATCCGTCTCGAGGTCTAAAATTCAAGCTGTCGGTGGCCCATCATCGACCTTCTGTTAATTGTGTGATTTTCTACCGTCCACAAATACATACTTAACTGTTGAAGTAAATTTTTCTTAAATTTCTTTATGTTTTAACTATTAACGAAAGTTTACATATTTGGCAGATGCTTGCTTTTCAAATACTATTTGTTAGTGCATATACATTAGAAATGAAACTTTTGTTCGTTAAACACTTTTAGGCTAGTCCGGGGTAACTTTAAATCTTGGTTCTGCCCTTGTCTGTAAGCACACTTCCCTCAAACTGTCTGGTCTGAGAGAGTAAGCATAATCTCGCGCTGCTTTTAGTGCGTGGCATGACTTAGGCTCTCAGACTGTTTAGTCCGAGACCATTCAGAATTTTCAGATTCGATAAGCTGTTACTACTTACAAATCACTATAAAACTACTCAAAATCAATCCAAAATGGATGCTAAACATTTTCACCGTTTTGAAAACTTTTCAAACACTAGATTAATACATATATTATGAAATAAAATTTGAAGTTTTTAGAAGTTGGAAATAGAGGATTTTTTGAACATTTTTTTAGTCTCTTTTACAATGAACGAGCTATAGATGACAACCTAAAAGTTCATGAGAAATCTAAAGATTTTGTTGAAATGTTTAGAAAAAAAAAATCGAAATGAAAATGAAGGAAGAAAAGGAAGAGAAAAAAGTCAAAAAGCCAAAAAAGGTTTATATTATCAAAAGACAAAAATAAATAAGAAAAGTAGTTCACCAATAGAATGGTAGTTTTTTTTTTGTTGAAAACAATAGAATGGTAGTTGTAAAACAAACAAGTGGATAGCTTATAGAGACACCCATGAACCTTTTTTTTTTGTAAAAAAATGAATTTGGAAGGTGTCGTATTTATTAGTAATTTGATTCTTCTAGATCAGAGAGTTTTGAAATGGTTGTGTGTTCCCAATGTACATGTGAGTTCAAGTTCATGATTCTTTTTATAAAAGTTGGTTAAAAGAAGGGACAAAGGGATAATGGTCTTATTCCAATTTACAAGGTGAAATAGAGTGGATAATGGTGAAACCGGAAACATTCATAAATGAGATTAGGTGGAAATTGCAGATAAGTGTACAAAGAATCTTTGACAAGATTCTTGACAAAATACAAAGTGAACGGTCCCCATCAAAGTCAAAGTTTGACTTTGATGGGGACCGTTCACTTTGTATTTTGTCAAGAATCTTGTCAAAGATTCTTTGTACATTTAGCATTTCCCAACTTTGAAAAACTTAGATCAATTTTTGTCTTTTAGTGAAAAAGAGTCATTAAGTCATACATTTTGTCAAGGATCTTGTACATATAGCACTCCCGTAGGGAGAAATTGCAGATAAACCTTGACGGGTTGAGGATCAGACACTAATTTATGTAGTCTTTTTTTTTTAAACTCACTGATTTATGTAGTCAAATAGACATCTAGTTTTAGAAATATAAAAAGTGAGATTACTTTTATTTTGGTCTCTAATTTAACTTTTAATTTTGCTTTATATTGTGTTTGGCCTCTACTTTGGCCCAAATCTAGTCAGTGTTTTAACTTTGTTTTTTGTCTATTTGTATTTAATAATTTGTTTAGTTCATTTCACAATTCTCTCTCACTTTCCTACACCTAAAATTTCATTCCTTATTTTAACAAAACATGTCTCTCACTGTCTTCCCCCTCATATCTCCCACGTCCATTTGAACAATCGTTGGCACATAGTTGTCGGCAACCCTATGCCGGCTACTTTATTTCTATCTCTTCACTTTTTTTTTCTCAACGGCCCTCACCACCCACCCGATTCTCTTTTTTAAATTTGCTCGAAGGGATTCCTTTGTCGGTGAACGGGAAAATTCTACCGACGAAGAGGGTGTTCTCCCTTTTTGTAAAGTAAAAGGAGATGAATAATCTTTTATCTCATTATACGGTGAAAGGGGGAATATTTTTTTCACCCCGAAGGGATTTCGGAGAAGGACCAAGTCCCTTCGTCGAATTTGAGGGAGAAAGAGACTATTGGGGTGGTGGGAGTTAAGAGAGAAAAAGAAGATAAGAAGCCTAAACAAAATTGAGACCAAAATTGGTTGATGTTTTTTGGGTCCTGAAAGGGAATTAACTCTAAAAGATAATAATAATCCATATAAGAGCAAGGCTCCTTCTATATCTTACTGAAAATCAACCCTCGCCCAAAAATATTCCTTTTTTTTTGTTGATTTTTTTTGTTTTGTTACTCTTCCTTCCTTACATTTATTCATTGAAAAATGATACTAGAAGAGACTACATATACACCTAAACAAGAATCAACTGCTTATCTAAAATGAAAAAGTTCATTAAGAAAAAGAAAGAGAGTTGACTCGAAGATGAGTTTTCTAAAAAAAGAAAAGACTCAAAAATGACGACCGTTAATTTTGTGCAGGTGTGGCGTAGGCTTTGACTCGTAGCCTTCTAGCAGTACTCATCCTTTTTCCTTCCATCTAAAAATATTATAGACAGACAAGTTTCAATGTAGAAAAAAATCATTCTTCTTATTTTTCCTTTCTCCTCCACCACCACCACCATCATCTTTGTCTCTCTTATACGATGACGATGAATAAACCTTCAAAGAAAAAAAAAATGCAAGTCTTTTCGGGAAAATTGTGTTTGGGTCAACGACATTGACCGCGCGGTCAAGGAGTTACCTCTAATCATATGACATATTTGGAAGTCCTTGGCCTGGGTAGTTGGGTTCTCTTATTTCGCCACTGTTGTGTATTGACAGGCAAGGTAGTTTCTTCTGTTGTTCTGCAAGAATCCCACTCCATTAATGCAGGAAGCTCAACCAATCTTCTTCAAACCCCATGTGCTTGAACTAAATGAATCCTGACACCCCTTTCTCTCTCTATCAAAACCCTACTTCTCAAATCTCAGCAAAACATTAATCTTCAGATCTCTTCCCAAGGTTGGTTCCCTCTGCCAATCTCCTTGTTTTTTTCCACTCTTATATTGCTTTAAAAAAATCATACTACTACTATTATTCTTTAAACCTAGCTCTCTAACCCATAAACATTACATGTTCTGTGAATGTCTTCTCTCTCTCTCTATACCCTTGTTGGGGTTTTACTAAATTATGTCTAAACCCCAAACATCTCCCGTGAAAGATGGTTTCTGAGCACCCAAGATGACATTTTTAACTTCATTATTGTTCTTTTATTAAGTCCTGAAAATCCAATATTTTCTGCAATTTTCCATTTGTTTATGATTTATCAATTTTATATATTAGCTCTGTTTCCTTCTTGGGTTTACCCTTAAATTCATGTAAACTCAACATTTTCAAGTGAAACAAATCAACAGTCATGGCATTTTTGTTTTGATTTTAGCTTTATATGTAGTCAATACTCATTAGAACTTCCTCTCTCTTGAAAACCCAAGATTCATATTTTCGATTATAAGGCGATTTTCGTAGCTTTATATCAATGCGATTTTCGGCATTTCTAGAAATGGATTACTGTTTTCTATCTAAGGTTGTTGGTTTGTTATTGTTATTGTCCATTACTGGTACCCATCAATTGCAATATTCTCAGACCCAAGTTCTTCTCCTGCTTAGGAAGCATCTTGAATACCCAAAATCATTACAAGTATGGAATGATTCGGGTGTTGATTTCTGCACTTTAGTATCGACGAGTCAGCTAAGTCTTTCATGTCAAGATAATTCAGTTATTGAGCTCAAAATTGTTGGGGACATTCCATCTAAGGTTAGTAAATTTCAAGGACTTCCAATTTCTAATCAAACTTTGTCAAGTGAATTCTCCATTGATTCTTTCTTCACAACTCTATCAAGGTTAAACAACTTGAAAACTCTTAGTTTAGTATCATTAGGGATCTGGGGATCAGTTCCTGATAAAATTCATCGGTTATACTCGCTCGAATTTCTCGATTTGAGTGCAAACTTTTTATATGGTTCAATACCTCCTAAGATTTCAGAAATGGCACAACTTCAAGTTTTGACTCTGGATGGGAATTTTTTCAATGATACTATTCCTGATTGGTTCGATTCGTTATCCAATTTGACGATTTTGAGCTTGAAGAATAATCAGTTTAAGGGTCAGTTTCCTTCTTCAATTTGTAGAATCAAGAAGCTCAATACTCTTGCATTATCCGATAACAACATTTCTGGCAAATTACCAGATTTAGGAAGCTTAACTAGTTTACGTTTACTGGATTTGAGAGAGAATCAGATAAATTCTGAGCTTCCTTCGATACCAAAAGGGTTAGTCACAGCTCTTCTCAGCAAGAACTCATTTCATGGTGAAATCCCACAAAAATACGGTGAGCTAAATCAGCTTCAACACCTTGATCTGTCAGTTAATTTTCTCCAAGGAACACTGCCCGCATCTTTATTCGCTCTGCCAAATATAAGTTATTTGAATTTGGCTTCGAATATGTTAAGTGGATCACTTCCATATGGTTTAAGTTGTGGTGGAGAATTGGGCTATATCGACATTTCTACTAATAAGTTAACAGGAGGGTTACCTTCTTGTTTGAGAAATTCATTAGATAAGATGGTCATTAAACTAGGTGGAAATTGCTTGTCTATCGATCCAAAACATCAACACCCGGAATCATATTGTGTCCAATTAAAGAAGAAAGAATATAGATATGGAAGAATAGCTTTAGTAGTTTTAGTTGGTGTGGCTATCGTCATTGTACTTATAATCGCACTTCTAGCTCTTGGATCGCTATTTTTGTGTAGAAAATATTGTCATCGAGGAATATCTAAGCGGTGTTTATTGCCAAAGAATGTAGCAGAGAACTCTATAATAGGATTCTCTTCCGAGCTTCTAGCTAGTGCAAGTATGTATGGACATCTCATTTAGTTTTGGAATTCTTCTTAAAAAATTTCAAGATTTAGAAAGAATCTTACTAATTCATATAAATAAGCTTTCTATTCTTCCTTTTCATTCAGGGTTTATTTCACAAGCATCTAAGGGAGGGACACAAGGTGTACCAACATATCGATTGTTTTCTGTAGAAGAGTTAAAAAGAGCCACAAACAACTTCGATCAATCAACAATTATTGGTGAAGGCTCCATTGGAAAGGTACCCGATTTTGCACTAGGATTTTTCTTCGAAACCTCGAATTATAAGCCTGGTATCTAGAGATTCTTCATTTTTTGGTTAGACTAGTATTGATCTAATTAAAATTTATCTACTTGGTTTCTTTTTTCTTTCCAGCTTTACAAGGGAAAATTGGAGAATGGAACCTATGTGGCTATTAGATGTTTGGCGTTGTTTAAGAGAGATTCAATTCGGAACCTAAAACTCCGGTTAGATTTACTCTCAAAGCTTCGCCATCCACATTTGGTTTACCTTTTGGGGCATTGTATAGATGGTGAAGAGAGAGATGATTTCACTGTCGACACAGTATATCTTGTTTACGAACACATTCCTAATGGGAGTCTTCATACATATATTTCAGGTGATTTTATAATCGTAATTCAACATTGAAGAAACTACTTTTGTATTTCATGAAATTGCGAATATAGACTTTTATATGCTGAAGCGAAAGAATTCCGGAACTCCTAAGCACAGGGTTCCAACCTATATTATGATTCTTAGAAGTTATCTTCTAACGAGGTCCGGGTTAACATCCTTGTTTCCGGACAAGCTATGAGTGGTCGTAAAATTATAAACTAGTTCATGAACAAGATTAAGAGATCATAATGGTCATTCGATCTAGTAATGATGTAGTACACGCCCAATACCAATTGGATTGCTGAATTAGACCCTAACAAACCCACGCGGCTTAATTCCACATGGCACATGTTTTTTTATTGGACGGGCCTACCGTAGACAACCACAGGCTGCCCTACTTGACCCAGCCTAGTTATCAGGCCACCCAAGAGGCCTAGCCAATAGTGCGAGTACGACAGGTGTACCTTTTAGCCAGTCCAGTCCGTAAGGCCTTCCTGAGCAATCTGGACTAAGTGCCGAACCTTTTATCACACATAAAGTAGCATCACCTTTTTAAATTGGCGTATCATAATCCCCTTAAGCAAATCATATATAATTACATACATTTCTATTCTCAAAGTTTCGGTCTCCCTTTTCATTTTTAAATGTATTGGATTTGTGTAATTTAGAAGTATTAGATTCTGCAGAGGATTCAGAGAAGATTCTTAAATGGTCAGAGAGATTAGCAGTTTTAATTGGCATTGCAAAGGCTGTGCATTTTCTACATACTGGCACAATTCCTGGTTTCTTAAACAATCGGCTGAAAGCAAACAATATTTTGCTCGACGAGCATAAGATTGCTAAACTGAGTGACTACGGGTTATCAATTATCACCGAAGAAATCGAAAAACTTGAGGTAGGATTAAATTCAGATGTGCTGAGATTATTGGACTTGTTCTCGATTTCCAGCTTTTAATCTGAGTATCTGATAATATGTTCTACTTGGTTTCTAGGCGAAAAAGGAAGGCAGTAAATCATGGTAAGCATCATCATTAATCGACATAATTCTTGTGAACTTTTCCTGGTTTTGTTTGAAACCATGTTTGTATAACAGGTCTTCCTTCAAACATGTTATTGATTTTATGTTGTTTAACGTGGGAAACAGTTGTACGGTATTGTAGTTTAGTTATTGAATGAGACCAGTAGGATCGTCACCACGATTTGAGAGTAGCAACCTAACTAGCTTAAGTGTCATCGAGCCTAATGGGGCAGGCTTCTTTTGATCCCATATTGTTTGTGGGCTTGCAACTGATACCCGACAGAACGGAAGATAAACAGCCATTTAAGTCATAAACAAATAGAATGGAAAGAGGTAGAAACTCAAACTCCTCTCTCTTTTTCCAGGCAAACGACGGAAATAGAGGATGATGTATATAGCTTTGGATTCATACTGCTTGAAATGCTTGTTGGACCTACATCAGCTGGAAGGGGAGAATCATATCTGCTCAATGAAATGGTAAGCTTGAACTACATATAATCAAATAATATATCACGTTCGTGAGCTTTCAACTCAAAACCTTATGAATAGAGTGTCCTTCAAATCATCTTATAATTTACTTTACTAACAAATGAACTTTATCCATATGGGACTATTCTGAATACTTTCGTTTGTTCGTAATTTTTCGAATGAACTCTCTTGTATTTTGTAGGCGTCATTCAGTAGCTTAGACGGTCGTAAACAAATTGTAGATCCCATTGTACTCAGCACATGTTCACAAGAATCTTTATCGATCGTGATATCTATAACAAGCAAATGCATATCTCCTGAATCATCTACACGTCCTCCGTTCGAAGACGTTCTATGGAATTTACAATATGCAGCTCAAGTTCAAGCAACAGCTGACGGTGATCAAAGACTCAATGCTGCTTCACCACAATGAACTCTTTCAAAGAATATCTGACACAGTAAAATTCGAATTCTTTTACAGTAAGACCCAGACGAGGAAACCGCAAATACTGTTTTTGAGGTTTTTTTAGCTTATTTTTTGTCTATTTTTTTTAAGGTGTGTAAGCAAACAACATGAGTTTATACTTTATATGTCTGTGTTAGATTTTAGATACGTACACCATTTTTTAAAATATTTTCCTTTACCAAAAATTAATTAACCTTCGAAGTTGATGGTTCTCTGATACATGTCGTGTTCTGGTGTTCATCTCAATTTTTTTTTATCCACGAGATGCATGTGGGATATGGGGTATATCTTGCTTTTCCCGTAAACCTAAACTACATTTGATATCAAATGACAATTAGGAAATTTTCTTTTTGTCGAAAAAAATACAATCAGAAAGCACAAACATGTTTACCCATGACAGTAATTCAAAAGAAAATCAGCAAAAAAGGTTATTAGAATAGTTTGTGAGTTGATTCTTTGTAGTCCTAAAGTTGGTGACTTAGATATTGAAACAAAATATTGTTAGATAAAAGTCTGGAAAAAAAATGTTCAAAAAGAAAACTGACAGCTGTGGGATTTGAACCCACGCCCTTTCGGACCAGAGCCTAAATCTGGCGCCTTAGACCACTCGGCCAAACTGTCTTGTGCTGTTTACGAATACCGAATGTTCATATCATACTTAACTAGCCCATACATAACACTGTTCCAATCCTTTTAAGTTATGGAATGAACTTATAGTCAATTCAAAAATCAGATTAAACAAGTTTCATAAACCCACTATCCATTTCCATTTTGGACCAAATTTATCGACCCGTTATTCTAATAGAAAATGGTTATTTGGGTAAAAAGTGTTAGGCATAAATAAGTAAAATTGTGTCTGTGTTTTTTTCTCTTCAAAGAAATTGTTAGTAGTTTTTTTGGAATAACTAAAAGTGCAGTGTTTATTATGTATAATTGTGACTTATGTGGAATAATATTTATAATTATCAATCAAGTTATTTTCTATTTTAGGGTTCTTCTTTGATTTCTTCTTATTCAAATTTTTGACTGCAAATTCTTCGTCTTGTTTTTCTTTCTCACTCATTCTCTCCCTCTCCCAATAGAAATCTAGGTTTCTAACTTTTATCTTTACCCTATATCAACGTTCAATTTATTTTTTTGTCTTCATTTTTTTTCTTCTCCATCCCTCTTTTTCCACGGTTTGAAGATCACGATTCGAACAAAACATATTTGTAAATCACTTTCTCTCACTAGAATCGGTTTTGTACATTTAGGCTTCTGCTTTTCTATCACAAATAGTAATCATAAGGAAACAAAATCTGATGATCTAGCCATGTATAAGAATAATTTCTAAGCCGAATTTGTGTGATTTGCAATCAAACTTGCAAAAATAAAAGAAATTGCAATCGAACTTGCAAAAATAAAAGAAAAAAAATTGTCAAATCATGAAATAAATTGAGCTTGGAAGATTGTCTACTGGCAGGGGCGGACCTATTTGTAGTCCAGCCTAGGCAATGGCCCAGGCTGGAATTCCTAAAACTCATAGAGAAGTATGAGCTTTCAACAAAAAATAGAGAAGTGTAATAGAATTTAGGCCATAGCCTAGTGGTAAATCCCTTGTCTTGCGTGTGGGAGGTCAGAGGTTCGAACTCACCCGCGGGCATCTTCTCATAATTTTATATTTTTCTTCTTTAACTACCGAGTTAATTCCGTTTTGCCCCACTATTTTGACCAACTCACGAAAATGATCCTCATATTTTGATTAGCTTCCAAAATAGCCCCTTGAGTAACTTTTTTGTTATATTTTTTTTTCTTTTCATCGTGATTACATCTCATTTTGTTACCAATTTTATGAGGATAAACAAGAGATTTGGTATTTTCATCATCTCTCTCCGTTTTCACCTCGTGCCTGACGTCGCGTTTGCAAACCTAGTTCTTCGTTGGAGAGTCTCATTATCCTTTTTTCATCTCTCTCTCTCTCTATTTCTAACTACTAATCTACTTTGTTTCATGTAAGATTATCAAGATTTCGTACATATATGTATAATAGTTTGTCAAATTCGTACACATATACATATTATTTACATGTTTGATTTTGCAGTAACTTTAAGCCTGCCCTGGCTAGCTGAAAATCCTGGTTCCGCCCCTGTCTACTGGTCTCTTCATTAGAGGATGAACAAAATCGAATAATACAAAAGTGTCTCTTTGACGCCAATTCATGGTAAATTTTTACTAGAACTTTTTATGTTCTCCAACTATCACCCCTTCTCTCCCTTTCACGATGATGCGATAGATTTAAGCTTCTAAGAAAATGAGTTGATTTTTTTATTGTTCTCCAACTGGTTTGTTTCAAGTTTAGATCTAGTTTGAATTGTTTTAGATAAGTTGTTTGGTTCAAGTTGCCTTTGAAGTTCGAATCTTCTCTCTGTTGCTTTTGATAATCTAAACTTGATATGTTTGTGAAAACCAGATCTTCAGTGAATAAGACAACAAAAAATTATTCGAAGGAAAAAAATTAGAGTAGATCTTCAAACAGTGAAAGATAGCAAATTAAACAAGTATCTTCAAGTCGAGTTTGTGAGATTTGCAAACCCAGTTTAAATATGCAAATTGAGTTTGCGAGGTTCACAGACCAATTTTACGATATTCGTGAATCTAGTTTGCTTCTGCAAATAAGGTTTGCAAAAAGAAAAGCCGTTCTCTTGAGTTTTTAAGAAAAAGGCATTAAAAGTAGATCTTGTTGGAAAAATTATAAAAGGAATCTTTCTTGAGTATACATGTTATATCTAAATCCAACTTCTAATGAAAAAATTATTTATATTTAAAGTTTAAAGAGAAAAATTACACAAAATAGTCTTTTGGTCTTTGTTTTTTACCTAGATAATTTGTTTTCCACTTATTTGAAATATTATTTGGCTCAAATTATTACATCCCTTGGCTACTTAATCTCTGCAAGCACGATTACTTATTCGATTGACATGTGCCTCTAGTAATGCCTAAATGCTCTAAGAGCATCCCCAACGGTTGGCACCAAAAAAATCACCAAAAAAGAATATTCACCATATTATATGATGTTTTCAAATTTTTGAACCCAAAGATAAAACTCTGCCCTCCCGATTTTAAGTAAAGGCGCTCTTTCCAGCTTAGATAGATGGATAAAGAGAAATAAACGAATAAACGGAGGAAGTAAATAAAGCGCGGTTAGTTAAGTAAGTGATGTAGAACGCATCGGAATTTAAGAATAAAATAAACTAATACGAAGAACGATAAAATAACGATTAAATAACTCTAAATAACTGTAAACTCGATTAAACTTGATTGGGTTTTCTCTTCAACATGGGAATAATGGACAAACTAGATATCCTTTTATAGGATTCTGGACTTTCCGAGATAGACTTGAATTAGACTTTCCTAAATAAATAAAATACTGCAACTTCCTAAATACCTAGACTCAAATCTGGACCTTTCCAATTATTGGAAATACTAAAATAACATAATTTCCTAAACCTAAATTCTCTAATAATCATATTAAAATTGGGACTTCCTAAAGCTACTCTCCATGGCCGGATGGCCCATGGCCCAGTTTAGTCATGGAAAAAGCCTCCACGCCGGGTGCCCCTGCATCAGCATCCCCTTCTCTCAAGAGGTTCGTCCCGAACCGTTTGATGAAGAAAATAACGTAATGCACCAGCAAATGGTGAACTCTGTTATGGCGATCCGTAATTCCCATTTTGTTCGACATTTGCCGGAATTTCGAAGAAGAATAAGGACCAAAACACCAACTTCATACCGAATCCAACGTTGCAAAGATCCTCGGAAAATCGATCTTAGAGAATATAGGTCCAATAATTTTCTACATCTCCCGTCATCCTATAGATCTGTGAAAAATATCATAAGCACCACATTCCCCTCTATGGGAAAATTAACCTTGAGTGTCGTCTTCCAAACCATCACGACGAAATCCCCAACCTTCTTTGCTTTAATCTATGTGCTAGGTGGTGAAACAGAATATTTTCGGGTAAAGCAAGCATAACAGAATTTAGACGAATCTTCTGTTAGCAAACTCTTCCAACTATCAAAAGCAAGTGAATCGGAACCGACAAACTGCCTAATATCCTCAACACTTAACTTAATTGAAATCAACTCTTCCGAAGTAGGTGTATCGACTCCATAATAACAAGCAACCATGGATGGATTAACAATTCTCATATGAACTTCTTTTGCACCTGATTCATTCAATAACCTAACAATCTTATAAGAAGTCGTTCCTCTCACAATTGAATCATCAAGCACAACTCTCTTCCCTTCCAAAACAGCTTGAACTAGGGCTAATTTCAAATTTACTTCAAAATCCCTAATTCTCTGAGATGGTTCTATAAAAGTTATACCAACATAATGTGACCTAATTAAACCTTGTTCAAATGGAACTCCAACTTTTGATGCATGCCCAAGAGCAGTAAGAACCTCAAAATCAGGTACAACAATAACAACGTCACAATCAACAGGATTTTTTGTTGCTAAAATCTCACTGAATACTCTCCTTGATTTATAAATAGATCGATCAAATACGATGGAAGTTTTTGGTTGAAAGTGAGGTATGGAAAGAGTTTGAATACCATCATTATCAATAACAATAACCTCACCTGGGTGAACTTCTCTCTCATATGTTGCTTCAATAAGATCAAGTGCACAAGTTTCACAAGCAAAAACACAAGCTTCAGTACGTCGTCCACCCATTACTAATGGTCGAAAACCATGAAGATCACGAACTGTAATGAATTTATCTTCAGTAAGAAAAGCCATTGAGTAAGTTCCTTCAAGTTGTTCACATGCACTAACAATCCTAAGAAGAAAAGGTCTAGCTTTTGAAATGGCTATTAAAAGGGAAACAACTTCAGTACTATAACTAGTATAAAAATTTGAACCATTTTCTTCAAGCATATCTATGAGTTTAGGATAATTGACTAAATTACCATTGTGGGCAACTCCAACAGATCTTAATGGGTAACCAACAATAAGGGGTTGAACGTTTTTTAGCATAGAAGAACTGGTGGTGGCATGACCGATTGCATAATCGCCGACAAGTTCATTGAGTTTCGATTTGTTGAAAACTTCTGCGACTAATCCAACTTCGGCGACGGATTTGAGGATATTTTCATGAACAGTAACGATTCCAAATCTCCGAATGTCACTAATGAAGAACACCTTTTTATTACTACTCTTCAATGCATGAGAAGATGTAAGAAGTGTTTGAAGAGTAGTTCTAGGGTTCGGATTATTATAAGTAATGTTTTTGAAGACCCTAGAATTTGTGTCCACTTTGATACGGGTAGTGATGTTTTTGTTTTTCAACTTAGTGTTAAAATCAACAAAAAATAATTCACCTTTCGTAGTTTGTGATGAAGTAATTGCGTAAATACCTATAGCTTCAACTTCTTCGTACGCTTCTTTTTCTTCTTGTTCTTCTTCTTCGTCGACTTGAACATCGTTGTGAGCGTCTTCTTCAACTTTTTTATGTTCTTCTCTTTCTTCTTCCTTATTGAAAGATAAAATAGACGATGAATATGGTTGATGTATTATTGTTTTGATGTCGTTCACCACATGTTGAACCTTAACTAAATCAGGTATTAGCGATGGAACTGTTTCGAAAAAAGACGGTTGTGGTTGTTGTGGTGGTGAATAGGAAAGAGAAGATGATTGTGTTTGTGGTGGAGGTGAATACGGTTGTGTAAGAGGTGGTGAATACGGTGCTGGTGTAAAATAAGAGTACGAAGGTTGCGGTGGTGGTGGTGATTGTGGTGAATAATAAGTGTATGAAGGTAGAGGTGGTGAAAACGGTTGTGAATAATAAGAGTACGGAGGTGGTGTAGAAGAAGAATATGGATGTGAAGCTGTATAAGACAATGGTGGGGGTGGTGACGGTGATGATGAATACGGTTGTGGAGGGGTTTCTCGTTCGATTTCTCCCGGATTCCAATGATAATTGTACGAGTCGTTATTCGCATATAAACATGATGAACATGAGCATTGATTCGTTATCTCTTGATGAGTATAATTTGATTGAATATAATCATCTTGACGAATATAATACGATTGATACTGATGTAACTGGTCTGGAAAAAAATTTCCAGAATCATTAGCCAAAAACTTTGGTGGCTCTGAATACCACATGATGTAGAACGCATCAGAATTTAAGAATAAAATAAACTAATACGAAGAACGATAAAATAACGATTAAATAACTCTAAATAACTGTAAACTCGATTAAACTTGATTTGGTTTTCTCTTCAACATGGGAATAATGGACAAACTAGATATCCTTTTATAGGATTCTAGACTTTCCTAGATAGACTTGAATTAGACTTTCCTAAATAAATAAAATACTGCAACTTCCTAAATAACTAGACTCAAATCTGGACCTTTCCAATTATTGGAAATACTAAAATAACATAATTTCCTAAACCTAAATTCTCTAATAATCATATTAAAATTGAGACTTCCTAAAGCTACTCTCCATGGCCGGATGGCCCATGACCCAGTTTAGTCATGGAAAAAGCCTCCACGCCGGGTGCCCCTGCATCAGTAAGGTTTTCGGAGTATGAAGGTTAGTTAAGGCCTTCACCATATGTATTTCCCAAAAGGAAGATCCCAATTCTGCAGTAAATTATATGGCAAAGGTACTTAGCGACGGCTTAGAGAAAGCCCGGTTGGGCGTATTGGAACACGGACAACGGCTCTAGGAATGCAAAGGCAAGGGGGTAGACGTGCTCGAGCGTTTGGGACGTTGTTCCGATCGTTCGGAGAGGGGTAGTCAACTTGGGATCTGGAACTCAATATCGATCTGGAGAACCAAGTAAGAGTATGCGCGTGCCCCTTACGCCATATACACTCCCACCAAATCACTATTCAATACACCAAATTTTATTTTTATCATTTTTTATTCATATTTTGAAATTATATACCACAGAATGTAATCTAATTTAAATTATGGGTTATTTCCCAAATGGCCCCCAACTTTGTGACCAGCTTCCTGCCTGGCCCCCTAGATTAGCAAAAATACCCATATGGCCCCCTTTTTCAGTTATCTTTAACTTTCCGTTACTCTCTCTCCTCCATCTCTTTTTCTCTCTCTACCACATCATCTGTTATGCCACCTCATCATCTTCTCCGGTGAAGGTCGCCGACCGGCCAATTTTCCGGCCGGCGACCTTCAAACATAAAAAAAAAAAAAAAAAAAACTTTTTTTTTCTCTCTCTTCTTTCTCTCAAAATATTTTTTTTATTTAATGAACCTTCAGCAACAACCCCTGCTTTCACTAAGAAATCTTCCAATGTCATTTCACCCATCGTTGGTTGTCTCTCGCGAGCAGTTCTCACCTCATTTTCTATTACCATTTTGGATATATCTCCACACCTCATCGACTGTTTTCTTGCTCAAAGCTCTACTTAAGGTTAGGTTTGCCTGCCGATTCAAAGCTGATGCTAAAACAATTTGGTTTGCAGGGGAAGGATTTTCGGTGTCCGACCCAACAACCTGATTACCTTCAGCTGTCCAAACATTCTTAGAAGTTCATCAAGGTTCATACAACTTAAAGGTTTCCCTAAATCTCCCAATTGGTTTTGAATCTCGTCTAGAGTAAGATTATATAAGGAACCTTCCTGAGTCAATGGCAGAAACCGAGACTGCTGGTTACTACCTCCTTCAGACCCCATTGCTTGAATACCCATTCACCAATCTCTTTACCTTACTAAATTATTCATTCAATTTCAAACCCAAAAAACCCCAAATTCAAAAACCCTAGAACTCCCCAAGAGATAAACTAAATTAAATAAGAATTACTACCCAGTTAGTTACAAGAAATTCCCAAATTCACATCCCAATCATCAAGAAACACCTATAAAGGTTTAATTCCCCACAACATCAATTTAACAATCCAAAAGCAATCCTCATGATGAGATGATAAAATGGTTTGCTTGCTTGAATATTGACAGAAAAAAAGCTTGAACTTACTCAACCTTGATCTCTTATCCCAGAACAGCAAAACAACATTCAATATTTCAGATGCCCTAAAATGAGAAGAAGATCAATGATTCAAACCCATCCCTTTATTTCAAAAGGCAAAAGAAGACGAAGAGAAATAAAAGCTGGGGTACTAATCAAAATCTAAATTTTCAAACTACCCAGATCCATTTAAAAAGAGAACTCACCTGAATTAATCCATATCAAGGAGAAATGAATTCATCCTGAAACATGCAAGTGAGAAAGAGACAGAGACTCTTACAGTGAATCAGAATAAGTTCCAATTTTTATAGTTATTTTTTGTTGTAATGGAAACAACAAGTAAATACTTTGGAAGGTCTGTTCGCAACCCTAGATCTGGTGAACCAGATCTGGCTCACCAGATCTAGAGAGAGAGGGTTTTTAAAAAAAAGAAAATTGAGAGAGAAAGAGGAGAGAGAAATTTTCTTTTTTTAATGTTTGAAGGTCGCCGACCGGAAATTTGGCCGGCCGGCGACCTTCGCCGGAGAAGATGATGAGGTGGCGTAACAGGTGATGTGGCAGAGAGAGGAGATGAGATGGAGGAGAGAGAGTAACGGAAAATTAACGGTAACTAAAAAAGGGGGCCATATGGGTATTTTTGCTAATCTAGAGGGGCCAGGCAGGAAGCTGGTCACAAAGTTGGGGGCCATTTGGGAAATAACCCTTAAATTATTTGATTGGTTTATATGTGTTTCAATGAAATATTAATATTTATTTAATTAATAAGAGATTAAATTTGAAAATGATTTCAAAGTTAGATGAACAAATATGAAATTATATAGACGAAAAGGACTGAAAAGCAAAGAAAAATGGAGCAAAATTAATTTGTAACGATGGTCCCCAACATCCCACCAGAACAGGGACCAAACATGGTTGGTCACTTTTCACAGTCCTCGGAAATAATGGTGTTTTTCAGGGTTGTTGGGTATCCAACTTTTTTCATAACACCAAATAATGGCGTTATGGAGGCCACTGGATATGATCTAAGCCCCTAATAATGCATCTGTGATATGTACCAAATTTTCTCCGGGCCCTATGGGTTTTTAGTTCTGTCTTGGAACACATCGTAAGTTTAGATCAATTAAGCTAAAGGGAAGATTAAAGAATCAAGCCCGTCTAGCTCAGTTGGTAGAGCGCAAGGCTCTTAACCTTGTGGTCGTGGGTTCGAGCCCCACGGTGGGCGAAATGTGTTTTTTTATTTGGTCATTTTTTCTCTGAAACCACCGTTGAATCAGTATAACCATCCATTTCCTCTGAATAGCTTGCCCTAATTTAAGGTGAAACCGTTTTGAATAAAATGCTCCAACGTTCATAAGTTAGAAAGAGAAAAAAAAATAGTAGTTGATATGAACCAATCATGTTGTTGGGTATTCACTCCTATTATATAAAATCTCAAATTTCCATGATACAGAAAAATTGATCTTCATCCAGGCACATCAGGTATTACCTAAATTTTATCTTTTTTCAATTCATTATGTTTTTCTCAATTGCATGTGAAGTTAGTAAATTGCTATGAAAAGCAGCATTTAGTTATGGAATTATACACCTTTTCCCCTGCTCTGTTTTATTTTTTCCTTCTTTCTTTACACTTAAGTCTTCCTAATTCATATTGATTCGGATGAACCGATGAATTTTAGGTGGTGCTTGTGGTTTCTGTTAAAAATCTAATGTGACATTGTGACGATATCTGAATTGACTTGAGTCAGATTTCAAAGTGTTGGTTTTTGTCTGACTCATGATATCTAACTCGAGTTAATTTTGGTTTCATTTGTGGATTTGACATAAATTAAGACTGGATTAAGAACAAGTTATATGATATAGATGATCTTGGGTCAAGACATGTTAAAGTAAGAAATATCAAAAACCGTTTTTTCTCGAAAAAAAAAATTTGTTTTCGAGAAAAAGTGGTTTTCGAAAAGAAAAAAGGAGCAGTTTCCGAAAAAACTGCTTTTTCTTCAAAGAAACAGACGGTTTTGAAAATATCGAGTTTCCAAAAATATCGATTTTTTGAAAAAACAGTTTCTTCAATTGTTTTTTTAAAGAAACATTTTACAAGAAAACCAAATAATTATAAATTAGAAAATTCTTATTAGTAACCAGACAAATAAAAAAAATCATTTGAACTCAGGAATCAATAAATTTATGATTCATTTATCCAAACAAACCATTAACTTTTTACTGACCCAATAAATTTTGGCAGACATGTTGTAGCTTGTATCAGAGGCAATCAACTGAAAAATTATATCTATGTTTGTGTATATATAACACTAAGCCTTAAAAGCTAAAACAACACATGATGTGTAAATTGACGTGTTTGTTATAGAACTGTGCGGACTAGTTTTTGAGGCTGCTAGCCATATTGTATTTTTTTTGTAATTCCATTACAATTGGTATTGATACATCATAGATGTGATTAGTTCGATTACTACCCATACAAACTCAAACAAACCGGCCCTATAGTCCATCTAAATTATGGCCTGAAGCCCATCGGAACTATGGCCTAAAGTCCATCTACATTATTATTAATACATAATAATCTCATTTCACATAACCAAAGATTTCACTATCTAAGCTAGCCATATTGTATTGGTTAGACATTACCCACGACTATTTAAGGCTGTTTTGGCACTTTAAAACTTCACGATTTTAAAATGAACTACTGGTGGAATTGGTTTACGATACACCCTACCAAGACCGCATCAAAACAAAGGTTATCGTGCTAATAACATGCTAAATGTCCACCACCCTTTGGTGTAGTTAGGGGCGGAGCTATATGTAGACTAACCCAGGCTATAGCCTGGGTTAGCTACTAATAGTTCTGGACCACAAGGTTAACACTAGTGTTATTTAGCCCAGCTGGTTGAAGCTAGTTTCTTACACATGGGTTCGAATCCACTCATAGGGTGGTTTTTCGAATGTTTTTTTTTCAACTCTTGGAAAGGAGTGATTCAGTTTTGGCCCCCAATTGATAACAAACTTCTGATTTGGCCCTTAACTCGTAACTTCATTTTGGCACTCAATTTTGTCAAAAACTTTCTTTTTGACCCCCCATATGTTTTTGTGCTTATTCTTTTTTTATTTAATTTTTTTTCTTCTTTCATTTATATTTTCTCTTATCTTTCTCTCTCTCGTATACTTTATATTTCTCTCTCTTATACTTTATGTTTCTCTCTCGTATACTTCGTTTTTATCTCTTCTTCTTCTTCTTCGTTTTCCTTCACTTTCATTTTTTTTTCTCTCATATTGATGTAGAAACGCAGCGGAATTAAAGAAGACGAATAAACTTAACAAGAACGATAAAATAAAGATGAAATAACTCGAAAATACTAAACTTTATTAAACTTCAAAGGGGTTTTCTCTTCAATCTAAGGATAATGGACAAACTAGATATCCTTTTATAGGATTTTGGACTTTCCTAGATAGACTTGAATTAAACTTTCCTAAATAATTAAAAGACTGCAACTTCCTAAATAGCTAGACTCAAATCTGGACCTTTCCAATTATTAGAAATACTAAAATAACATAATTTCCTAAACCTAGATTCTCTAAGAATCATACTAAAATTGGGACTTCCTAAAAACTACTCCTCATGGCCGGACGGCTTATGGCCCGGTTTGGCCATGGAAAAAGCCTCCACGCCGGGTGCCCCTGCATCAGCTCCCCTTTCCCCAGAAGGTTCGTCCCGGACCGATTCGATGAAGAAAATAATGTGATGCACCCACATACGATGAATTATATCATGGCGATCCGTAATTCCCACTTTGCATGGAAGGGGCACGATAACCAAAAGACACCATTATGGATTATAGCACTAGCTTCAAGCTCATATTGCAAGGAATTTCGAAAGATCGATCGTGAGAAAGAATCTTCCAACAAATTTCGACATCTCCCGTCATCTTGTAGTTTGATGAAGAAGATTGCAAATACCATACTTTCCTCTATGAAAATTCTAACCTTAAAATTCTTCTTCCAATCCATCACGATTCTTGCCTCTCTTCTTTCAATAATATCTGGAATACTCGTAACGACGATTTGACCATCATACGAAGAGAGAAAGTGTAGAGAAAGAAAAACAAACGAATCACCGGGTTCCCAAATAAAAGTATGAAAATTTGCAGAACTTGCAACAATCTGAGTATTGTTATGAGTATCCTCTTGTAATATTGTGAAGTACGCAACAAGGCTTTCTATAATATCAAAGAGGGCGTCATCAGTGGAATCCTTACGAGAAGATCCAATAAAAATTGCAAACCATCGTAAAATTTCTCGAAGATGAATGATCATATTTCCTTTTATATGTTGCATGGCCTCACCATTAACAAAAATACAATCAATTCCATGAGGAAACCCAGCAGAAACACTTTCATCGATGATCACTAACGTTGGTTCTTCGGATTTGAAGTTATCGTCGTCTTTTAACAGATGAGACGGGGTTGTTAGCTTGGATCTTGGGGTGCCAACAGAAACAAAAGGAAGTGCATCGAAATCCTCACGCCTAGAGTCTAAATTTTCTATCGAAGTGCCTCTAGAATCAACAAAAACAGTGGAAGGGGTAAGGGATAGGATGTGTTCACAAAGTTGAGAGTATGAGTAATGGTTTATGGTCGTTGGGCTATTGTATAGATGTGGAGAAAAAGAACGCACACTTATACGGTATGAAGTTGAGTAAGGAGGAGAACCCGGAGTGTGGGTAACGAGTAGGTTGCCTGATTGGTTTTGAGAAGCTTCGGGGAAGGTCTGGTAGTTATTCCGGGTTTGGGTAGCCATAGGAAAGGTGAACGATGGGATTAGTGGTGTAACTAGGTGAATGGAACTGGTTGGTGATGGTTCAATTGACTTGTTATGGTGGTGTAGGGGCATGAATAATTCTGCCTGGTTATGGGTAACGGGCGGATGGTGTGTTGTTCTGTTTGGCATGGTTTGATATTCAATCCTGGTATGGTGAAGGGGGATGAATGGTGGTTCAACACTTAGGTGATGTGGAGGGACATTGTTTATAGATAAACTAGAATTGTTTGCTCCTGTTATTGTTGGGTGAACATGCACTTTATTAGGGTGGAGGAAAACGGTTCCTTGATTTTCCAGGGAAAGAAAAGTATTTGATGTAGTAGTGGTGGTTGTAGAATGTTGGGACGAAGATGGTGTATAACTAGTAGGCGGTTGTTGTTTAGATGGGGAAGAGTTAGAACGAATACCTTTGAGTTTGAGGTTGAAATCTCTGATTGTATCATTGATTTGATCAAATCGCCGATCAATGCGGTCAAATTTTTCGGTGTTCTCTCTCTTGTATTCGACAAACGCTTCTTCTAACATCGAAACCGAAGATAATCCTTCTCTAATGTTGTCCCATTCGGAAGCGAAAGTTGGAGTCTTCTCTTTAGTGGGCGTAGTGGAAACAGTAGTGTTTACCGATTTGGGAGCTCGTTCAATGGGTATTTTTATCGAATCATCCTTTTTCTTCTTATCATCAATGACTTTTTCTTCGGACAACGATGTGGATTGCTTCAAAAGTGTTGGTGCCGCGGAACGGTCAAGAGAAGATGGTTCTATCGGTGTTGGTGGTTGTAGTGAATAATAAGTGTATGGAGGTGGTGGTGAGGGTGATGTTGGTGTATAATAGGAAGATGGGGGTGTTGGTGAATACGGTGGAGGACAAGAAAGAGATGGGGTTGATGTAGAGTAGTAATAAGATGGAGGTGATGGTGTAGAAAACACTGGTGGTGGTTGGTATTGATAAGGCGAAGGTTGTGGTGTATAATTAGAGTACGGAGGTGGTGGTGGTGCGGTTGATGTCGGATAATAAAAAGATGGAGGTTGTGATGGGTTTTCTCTTAAGGTTTCTCCAGGATTCCAATGATAATCGTACGAGTTATTTGGAGAAAAACAAGATGTGCATAAGCATTGATTCGTTATCCCTTGATGAGTATAATCTAGTTGATTATGACTCTCTTGAGGAATAGAATATGACCGATTCTGAATTAACTGATTTGGAAAAAAATTTCCAGAATCATTCGCCCAAAACTCTGGTGGCTCTGAATACCACATGATGTAGAAACGCAGCGGAATTAAAGAAGACGAATAAACTTAACAAGAACGATAAAATAAAGATGAAATAACTCGAAAATACTAAACTTTATTAAACTTCAAAGGGGTTTTCTCTTCAATCTAAGGATAATGGACAAACTAGATATCCTTTTATAGGATTTTGGACTTTCCTAGATAGACTTGAATTAAACTTTCCTAAATAATTAAAAGACTGCAACTTCCTAAATAGCTAGACTCAAATCTGGACCTTTCCAATTATTAGAAATACTAAAATAACATAATTTCCTAAACCTAGATTCTCTAAGAATCATACTAAAATTGGGACTTCCTAAAAACTACTCCTCATGGCCGGACGGCTTATGGCCCGGTTTGGCCATGGAAAAAGCCTCCACGCCGGGTGCCCCTGCATCACATATATTCTTGTATTTGGCTTAACGATTGTATTATGGGGTCTCCTTTCTCGGATTTTTCCTCTTTGTCAACGAGTAGCGTAGTATGTTTATCGTATTTTATTTCATTTACTTGGTAAGACATAATATTTTATATCCTATTTTTTTGTTTATTTCGACGAATCTACCTTTAAAAAATTTTCTCCGCTTCTCAAATCCTAGGTAAGTCTATTAGTAGAAAAAGTAAGTAAATATTATCATAAAATGAATAAGCGTACAAAGCAATTGTAATTGAATAAAAAACGTCGTTATCTTTTACAAGCACTAATGCGTTTGAATACAAATTCACTATCCGAATTTTAAGCTAGCCCTTGCTAGAACCAAATCCTGGCTCCACCCCTGGGTGTAATGGTAGGACATCCCTCTTTAAGTCCATGAGGTCTTGGGATCGAGTCTCGGTGAAAGCAGTTTATTACCAAAATTTATACCATGTAATTAAGGTACTAAATAAAGTAGATGTTGTCAGCCTTTAGGTACTTTGTTGTCGGGCTTTAAGCCTCTTTAATTATTGGTTTAACTTAGGCGATTATCGTGCTCATCACATCTTAATGATGTATCAATGCCTTGTAACGACTAACGTAGATCGTAGTCGATTTCTCAAAATAAAAAATGCTATATGATTATGTGAATTAACCTTTGAAATGCTAGAGATATTGTCTGCTTTAGTACTTCAGACCTTCACAATTTCAAAACACGACACCAGAAAAGGGTGCTCAAACCCTTATAAGGGTCTTCAACAACAAAAATTATTATAAGGGCCCACCTTCATGAGATTGCTTTACACCAGTATTAACATTTGCTTGAACTTTCACAGGTACCTAAAGGGGAGATCATCATGAGGAACTCCATTAGAGTTGGTCCTTTGCATACTTGTGCATCTGCAGTCCTAACCACAGCCCACAAGGCCTATAAAACAATTGAAGCTTTACCTAGCCCATTGGGCTCTCTATCACACAATGTAGCCCACTTTATAGGCCCAATTCTCCTTCCATTACACTACCACTGGTTAACAATTCTATCTCTCATGGATGATCAAATCCTAACAATTGAACATGTCATGGAGACTGTAGTCCCTCCATTAGGGTATGCATTTGACAAGATCGACAACCTCGTATGTCTCTTTGAAACTCTACCGACAAGTTACGACAATGCAGTGAACAAGTTTATGGTGACAAAACAAAAAATTGGGTATATGAATTGGGCCTTGGCCCAATTATTTTTCGTATCGAACTTCTTCATAACGATATTAGCTGATTGGGGAGTTCATGGTGCCGAAGAGAAGGAAATGATTGAATCTCATACTCCAATAACTCGTGACTCGAGTGAGTCAAGTTTCAAAGGCCGAATGGACAATAATAAAGAACATATGAACCAAACATACAAAGACATTCTCATTAAAAAGGTCCTTAAAAATGAAGAAAATATTGAGAAAGGGAAGAAATTTGAAAGCGAAATGACATATAAAATGATTCTAGAAATGGGAATTAAGAAAGAAGAAGATAAAACAACTAACCAAGACGAGCAACCCAATTACGAGAAGATCGTGAAGTCGGAAAAACTGAAAGAAAATGAAGAGACCGAGAAGGACATTGTGGTTGAGGAAAACATTTTAAAAAGTGGGCGAAAATTGATAATCGGCAATAATGTAAGTGTGAGTGAAACACAAAATGAAGTCGAAATGTTAAAAATCAAATTCTGAACTTTTTCTTTTGCTGCAGGTTGGCAAGATAGGTAGAGAAATCGATGAAGAGACTTATTTTAATCCATCTAGTTTGAAAGGTTCTTCTATTTGCTGAAAATTTGTTTAGCTATTTCTAAATTTATCTTAATTGTAGATTAAAATCAATTAAGCAAAACTTAATTGAATCCATTTGTTTAAATTAGCAGATTCGAGGTTTGATTCCAAGAAGAAAAGTAGAAGGAAACGAGTGCTTGTGAAAATGTATGTGTAAATTAAAGAAGCACAAACCAATGTTGCGATTTTGTTTTTCTTTTTTGTTAGACCATTTTAGCAATTTATCTTTGTTCCAATTACTTGTGAATTTTTGTAATCTTTGGCCAACCAAATTTCAACTTAGGCCTTGGCACATCTGTTTTGTATTTTTATTACTAACCCAACCCCTAAACTCTCTTGACTTGGTCCAATTTTCGAAAATTGGAAAGGAAAAAAAAAGATAGAGAAGAACATGAAGAGGAAGATCAAATGAGACGATCAAAATTTGAAGTAACACATTTGAAGTTGTATAAGTAAGGTGGTCGCCTGACCCATCATCGAGGTCTCAACTACGTTGCTTGTTCTCTTGGGATTGAATCCACAACAGCTGAAATGTTGAACGATCAAATCTTCTTAAGTAAAGTTTTCTTTTATCATAAAAGACTCCGCATTTCTTTTTGTCAAGATTAATACTTTTTTAATTTTAACTCTCAATGAAATTTAAACATAGTTTGCACAGTTTACAAAGTTAGCGTAGTGAGTATAAAGTTACACAAATATATTGACATGCTTTTTAACAGATTTAAGTTTGTCGGACTTTATGCCTCTTTCATGTTGTTGGACTTTAGGCCTCTTTCATTATTAGTCAACACTTGGTTGCCAAAGTGATGATAGTGTTGACATAAACTGATAAAAACCTAGAGGTCCCAGTTTCGATTCCAATAAGAGATGGAAAGCGGATTGCATGGTTATTGAATTTGGGTTATTAAAGGTATAAATAATGTAATAAGTTTGTTGGACGTTATGCCTCTTTCATGTTGTTGGGCTTAGGCCTCTTTCATTATTAGTTTAGCTTAGGCAGTTATCGCGCTTATCACATAATCATGATGTATCAATGTCTTGTAGCGATTAACGTAGCTTGTAGTTGATTTGTCAAAAAAAAAATTCTTGTTTTTTGTGGTCAATATCATAATAGAAGAATCATTCAACAAGAAGCGTTTGTAGTCCAACGGTTAGGATAATTGCCTTCCAAGCAATAGACCCGGGTTCGACTCCCGGCAAACGCACGCATCCCTTTTTGTTATTCCTCTCTCTCTCCTCACCATGATTTTGGCTGGTTATTAACTATTTAGTATTTGTTTCAATCATATTTCTTTTGAAGTCTAAAGAGGTGAATGAAACACAAAATGAAGTCGAAATGTTAAAAATCAAATTTGTTTAGCTATTTTTAGATTTATCTTAGTTGTAGATTAAAATCAATTAAGCAAAAGTTAATTGAATTCATTTGTTTAAATTAGCAGATTCGAGGTTTGATTCCAAAAAGAAAAGTAGGAGAGAACGAATGCTTGTGAAAATGTACGTGTAAATTTAAGAAGCACAAACTGAGGTTGCAATTTTGTTTTTTTTTGTTAAACCATTTTAGCGATTTATCTTTGTTCCTATTACTTGTGAATTTTTGTAATCTTTGGCCAACCAAATTTCAACTTAGGCCTTGGCACATCTGTTTTGTATTTTTATTACCAACCCAATCCCTAATCTTTCTCGACTTGGTCCAATTTTCGAAAATTAGAAAGAAAAAAATAGATAGAGAAGAACACGAAGAGGAAGATCAAATGAGATGATCAAAATTCTTCTCTTGTCGCCTGACCCACCATTGAGGTTTCGAACTAATTACGAATCCTCAACAAAAAAGAAACTTGTTGCTTGTTCTCTTGGGGTTGAATCGGCAACAGTTGAAATTTTAAATGAGTGCGTTCCTTTCTAACATAGAAAAACGATCAAATCTTCCCAAGTAAAGTTCTCTTTTGTCATAAAAGATTCCGCATTCTTCTTTTTGTCAAGATTAATATTTTTTCAATTTTAACTCTCAATCAAATATAAGCATAGTTTGTACAGTTTAAAAAGATAGCGTAGTGTATAAACTTACACAAATATATTGACATGTTTTTATTTTTGATGATATATTGACATTGACATGCTTTTTAACAAGTTTAAGCGAATGATGAAATGAACAATTTTAACAAGCTTATTTTTGTAGATTGTCAATTGACGAAAGGAAAACTATGTATTGTCAAGTGGGTTCATATTATTTGTGAGCAAGCAAGATGATTAAGATATTGGGGCGGAATTCCATTGTGAAGTTAGGGATTATAATCTTTTTGTCACTAGAAAGCCTTCGTTGGCGATCTTTTACCCCGACAACATCTAAGGTTCCTCGAACAATGTGATATCTGACACCGGGTAAATCCTTTGAATTTGAAAGTTATCACTCAGTAGATTTCCGTACCATGGCTTGATCCAATAAAGTCCGCAACTTCTACCAATTTCGCCATATCCTTTTTTTTTTTTTTTTTTTTTTTCTTTTGAGACTAGGATGTCATTAGGATGCCATCCCCTTATTTCTTTCATTTATGTCCCAGACATCTGTAATTCGTGGTTTGAACAAGGCACCTTGCTTCCAACATAGGAGTTGGTCTTTTCAAAATTCAATATTGTAATAGAAGATTCATGCAACAAGAAGCGTTTGTAGTCCAACGGTTAGGATAATTGCCTTCCAAGCAATAGACCCGGGTTCGACTCCCGGCAGACGCATTTATCCTTTTTTGTTCTCTCTCTCGCTCTCTCTCACCATGATTTTGCAGGTTAATTGTATTTTGGCTTCTATGGTTATCAACTATTTTGTACTTGTTGCAATCATATTCCTTTTGAAGTCTAAAGAGGTGTTTGAGATCTTGTGCAACAAACAATAAGGGCAAAAAACACGGAAAAAGGAAACCTACCTAGTCTCTTCAAAGAAGATTTGCTTACTCAAACAATTCTTTGAACATCTTTTGAACAAAAAAAACAGTTCTTCGACCACGAAAATATTTGCGCATTTGAAAGTAAGGACAGTCGATAGGAAAATTTGGGGGCTTTGGTGGTTCTAGTCAAGAACTTAGTAGGTATTGTTACCACAACACAAAATAACAAGAACAGGAACATCAAGCTTATGAATTTTAAGAATGAAACAAACACCCTCACATTGATAGGGTTGTGAATTGGTGATTTGGTCCAAGCCCTTACAAGGGTGGAGGTGCCTCACATGCCGAAAGAACACACTTCTATGAGAATGCGAATGAGATCTTCCTCTATGCCGGCTAGATCTATTGATAGCGGGAGTGATGTTTATTCCTGTTTAATGTAGCTCTCTACTATCCAAACCCTGCAATACCAATAAAAGTTCAACTTGTACCTGTAGAACTAGATGGAAAAAGAAAGTCAAAACTTCATACGAGTCTTGAGATTTCTTGAAGTCGGAACCTGGAGATCCCAAAGTTACCCCCCAGTATTCTCTCGAAAGAGTGGCTCACCATAATCTAAATAGATTATGATCAGGCACCTAGAAGTTAGGGTCGCTGGCTAAACCCAAGCCAAAAGACTCGACAAAGCCAGCAAGAAAACGCAGACGAATTCCGAAGGGTGAGCGGTGCAGCGGAGAACACAAACTGGTAAAGAGTAGTGACAAAGTTGAGACCCAAATAGCATAGCTAGTCGAAATAGAGGAAACCCTCAAAAAGACTTGCCAAGGTAAAAAAGAAGTCTACCCAAAAGAGGTAAAAGCCCAGTCCTACCCAATTCTCCTAGGTCATAGGGGGTGCCCAGATAATAAGTTAATTGAACCCATAGAAGAATTAAACTGAAGATACACACAATGACATAGCCCAGTTTGATAACTAAGCCCAAAATAGGAAAAAAGACATGACATCCTTGTTTGGGGTCTACGACTGTCTATGTCACCTTTCTTGCTCATCTCCATTCAATAAATTTTGTTTTCTTTCATATGAATCTGGGCATGTTGAGATATACTCCCGTCTTCGGTGTTGTTTGTTTTTTTATGTGTCTGAATCTGAATTGCCGGAGCCCAAATTGGGTGAATTACTTTCCCTATTGGATGTTTGTTTTTTAACTAAGATTGAAGGCCAACTTAAGAATGTCAGAGAAGAGGTAACAGACTGTTTAAGCTTTAAAATGGCGGCTATAATGTGTACTATTCAGTGAGTTTTGCCTCAATAACAGAGAGTCGCCTCAATATCAACCACCCATTATCGAATTTGAATTGAATTACCTGAGTCTTAGTCGCCTGATGGAACAGATACAGAGGAGAGAATGCCCCAAGTGGGAGCTTGCTTTTTGAGCTTCAACACGAGAATAGAATAAAATCACATCAGGGATCTTCGGAATAATTAATCCAAAAACATATATATACACAAAAAGATTGACAAAATATACACTAACACGTTCAACCAATATATGACATTGTAGAATACGCCGTTACATCTCTGTCCAGATGGTCTAACCCCACGAATGAATTTGTATGACTCGCTGCTCAATTTACTACACTCTCTCTTCAATGTCATAAACCAGTTCCATCTACCTCCTAAAAAATTCTTATACTACCTAAGGTATCAAGGAGGACTATTCTACTTCAAAACCAATCCTGAACTAGTAAAGAGCCTAACATTGGGGTTCCCTAATCCAAAGAGGACTTTTTCTTAAGCTGGTTATTCTACTATTATCAACCATCCTAGAATTTAAAAACATCGGTTCTTTTAAAATTTGAACATAATCTTTCTTTCATCTTAATTCTTTTAGTACTAGCAGTGCATCGAAGTCATCGATAAAAAGTAATACATTTTCCCTATGCTACTAAACTTGCACTTGCTTCGTTATTCAGCCCAAACCAAAACTCGGGCTCTCTGGAAAAGTTTGTGCCACCCGGACTTCTCCAAGTACAGTTTAGAACCTTGGTTCATCTACAAAAGTACAAACAGTGTTAGGAACAAAAGATTTTTCGTAACATCATCGACTCTGAGATTAAGGTTTGATATAATAGACTACAAGCAGTGCTTTCCCACTTGCTTTCACCCCCAAACTGTCGTTGAAGTCATGTAAGAACTCACTTTGCTTTTCAATCTGTAATAATCAATAGATCAAAATTATGACAGATAGTATCTTAAACAATCATATAAAGGTAACTCCTAACAATCAACTTAGATAGGGAAATCATATTTAAGTAACAAATCTACCTGATAATACAGTATCAATTGTGCATGCAACCCACAAGGCAGTAGCATTACTCATTACCAACAAAAGACCTAAACCAGCAAGGGTAATCATAAGTTCATAACGATTCATGTTTATATATAAGCTAGATAAATCTAGCAGTAGTTCACAAAAGGTGGGACATAGATCCATTCTTCACTAAGAATTAGTGATCTCATTCTAATCTTCTAAAGCAAGAAAAAACTAAACAAAAACAGAAGACACCCAAATACTCAGATATTACCATCAATCTTCGGTTATGAGACAAGAAAAAGAGAAGATCATCAGACAAACATCACCAGCTCCGGCCTGCTAAATATGTTGTTCTCCTCGTCCTCCAATACTGGATAAGCAGCGACAAGTGCATCCTGAGCTCCAATATACAGAGAATTATAGATCTTCCAGTAAACTTCTCTGACCTTCCTTGCTGGGTGAAAAAGTCCCTGTAAACAGTAATTCAAGATAGCTGCAGCACCTAAGGCTACTCGCATTCCTTCAATGGCTTCCATTACTGCGTTTATAACATGGGGAGATGTCTCAAAGATATTTGGCCAGACGAAGTTGAGTAAATGGACTAGTGCATCTTCACAACCTAACCCCGCTACACCCAAAGCCATGTGCTTTACTGCAGAAGCTGCTGTTTGTCGATGAACCAAGTCTCTGTCCATTAAAGCATCTTCAAGCAAAGGAGTAACTGCATAGATATAATCCTTACCCATTTCACCGATATACTCGAATAGAAAAGAAAGAGATTTCAAAACCCCGTTTTGAACGTTGAGTTCTGGGACACGATACTCGTTCATCAGTGCTGGTAGGACTGTAAAGGGAGAACAGGTTTCTGCTACTATTGCAATTGCCACAGTTGTGCAGACACGATTTTGACGTTCCTGCACTTTGAGATTGTTTAATAATGTTGCTAACACATCTTGAGGTCCAATTGCCTTAGCAATGTACCCAAATGTGTTAACAGTTGCCCTTCTGATTCCCTTCTTGTGGGCTTTAAGCATTTCCAGAAGTTCAAAACATATCCTCATCCACTCCCGGGCAGCAACAAATTCAGCTCCACGGTCAGCAATCCTACCAACGAGATCAATACAGTTCTCCTGGACCTTTTCGTGCCGATTCTTCAAAATAGGAGTCAGACGAGGTAGCAGATCTTTAATCGGGGGAGTCATCTTTGTCATTCCAATTACATTTACTATTGCCTTCAGAGCTCCTAGAATGGATCCCAAAACTTCTGGGTACTCTTCTCCCAAGTATTCGTACAAAACAACACCAAGATGACCCATAAGCTGTTCTGTTTCGCACTGCTTCATCACGACAGCGATCCTGGATATGAGATCTGCTGCTTGCTGCCTAACCTTTGCACTCTTGTTGTTCAAACGCCATTTGATGGTACCACATATCTGTGGAAGGTAATCTTTTGCCCTCTGCCCTAAAGCATTCACCACAGCCCCAAATCCATTCAACATGACATTAGCATCATCACTAGTTTGCTCTTGGAAAGCATACAATATACCATCAATAAGAAGCTCCTCCAGACGTTTATCAATATCAGATGCACCCAAGTTGGCAACTACCTTCTCTATAGTTTCCATCACCATTCTCCTGTAAGGTTCACTCTCATCTTTAAGATCTTCAACGGTTCTTCCCACTATATCAGCAACGCCAACTTTGTTTGCAATTTCTACAGTGGTTTCCACTAGCTGCTTATAGTTTCTACGGTCCAAGGCCATCCTCCTAACCCAGAAATTCTTAAAGAACTCCGGAAGAATATCACTCCGGATATATTCAGCTTCTACTCCCTCTGTACCAACACATTGTTTCACCACTTTCAGAACAATTTTTTTCATTTCTTCATCTGGAGACTGGAACTCACGGATCAATATGACCATAACTTCCTTCGTATAGTAACTAGCATATAGTGCATCCATCAAAGGAATAATAAAACCAATTGCCTTCAGAAAAGCAGCCAATACCTTACCCCTGTGTGACCTTATACCCTTCCACAAAGGTTTCAAGACAGAATCGAAACTTTCAATACCATATGGAGCAGAAGCCTCAGCTAGAGCAGCCAATGACAGTGCAGTAATAGTTCTCACCTTCTGATTCTCATCATTCAAACCATGCTCTATGATTTCCACAAGAGACCTTAGATGGGGAAGTACAGCACAACCAATTAAGATTGCTATCTGTTGTACAATCTTGATACCAGTGTGCCGAGCTTGCCAAGATTTCTTACTCTGACATACAGCTTTCAAGAATGGCAAGAGAGCAGGGATTCCCAGTGCAGAAGCAACAACACTGAAAGCCCTTGCAGTTGTGTTCCTAACGTACTCGTCAATGTTATCAATATCTGGTCTCATTGCGGCAATCATAGTAGCCAATCCAGCAGCTTTACTTAGATTGGAAATAATCTCTCTTCCTTCTACACGAGCATAATAATCTTCATCAATCAAAAGAGGCTCAATAACCACCAGTATCTTGTGAACAAAAGGACGAACAAGCTCATCTAATTTATAAAGAACCCTATCAATAACCTTAACTAGAAGATGTCTCTCTTGGTCTTCGAGAGTGGGTTGCATGAGCAATGGCAATATCCTATTGAAGAGCGGACCTGCACCAAACTCTCGAGCTTTATCTGTTAGTTGTCTCAATGCTGTTTTCCTCTGTGGAGGTGTTCCATTCTTAACTTTAAGCAAAAGTTTCATAATCTTCCTCTCTTTTTGTTCTTCAGGTGAAAGTTCTTCTTCATCGTCTTCATTCAATAATGCCCCGAAGTACTGGTAGTCCTCTGGCTTCATGAAAGGCAACCCTCCAGGTGCTTCTTTCGGAACATCAAACTGCTGCCCACGATTCTCTTCGGGAATCGCATAGAGTGGAGTACCCAATGGAGTTGGAGTAGCCAGAAGCTTCCTCGCAGGAGTTCTAATTGGCACGTAGGAGGCTGGTGGATCCAATACTTTGTACCCCTCTTGTGGAAAAATGGAATCGAGCTCTTCATCAGTTAATGGCCTATTTCTTTCTTCGATATCTTTCTCCCATCTTAACAGATTATACTGTTCAGGTGTCATTGCACCACGAAGATTAATGGCTCCAGGTGTGGGAGTAGCAAGCTCAACCCCACCAACTGGTGTTACACCGGGAGTATATGCTACAGCAGGTGTAGCACCAGGTAGTGGAGTGGCACTACCCATACTTGCCGGAGTTTCATCCCATCTTGATCTCTGCCGCTTTGGAGTCGGTGTAGCAAGTCCAGCAAGCTTGGGTGTTGCATCCCAAGTCATACCTGCCGGAGTGGCACCTGGTGTTACACCACCACCAGCTGGAGTCGCATCAGCATCGGCAACTCGGCCTGGTGTTGGTGTTTCATCCCATCTATTCCTTCTAGAGAGAGAAGGTGTTGCATCAGCAACCCTTCCAGGTGTAGGAGTTGCATCCCATCTTCCAATTCCAGGAGTTGAATCTGGCATATCCCAATCAGACCCACTACTAGCAGAAGAAATCTTTGCTTTCTTGCTACTACCATCTGCTTCCTGATTTTGATCCCATCTATTCCTTCTCTTCTGCATTGGAGCAGGAGCATCCGCTCTTTCTCTCTCAACAACTTTACCCTTCTCCTCCTCTTCTTTCTTCTTCTTAGCAATCTCTCTCAAAGTATCTTCTTTCTCTTTAATCAATGCATTCTCCTTCATCACATCAGCATAAGTCCTAACAGAAGCATTAGGAGTCTTATCACCCATAGCAAAAGCATCATTCCTGTCAGGAGAAATCATTCTATTCAATCTCCTCCTCCTATAATCATCTTCCCGGTCAATAATTTTCTGTGATTTTGGAAACCCTATATCATTATCTTCTTCCCCACCTCTAGGCATATCTTTCATTACAGATTTAGGAGCCGTATAAGAAGCAAGTTTTCTAGCAACCTCAGATTCACTAGGATCTTGGTTTTCATCATCTTCAGTAACAGGAATTGAACGTTCATAACCCTCAAATCGATTATCACCGCCATAAAGATCAACATCAAACGTAACAGAAGTAAGAGATGCTCCTTGTTGTTCCATCTTCTTTCTCTCTTCTTGAGTTTTAGCAATCTCAGAGTCTAATCCCGACATGATTGAAGAATCACTAACTCAGAATAAAACTGTAAAATTAAACGAGAAACAAACCTTAAAATACTGATAAATATTAAAAACAAAATCAAGTACTGAAAAGCAAACCCTAAATAATAATAAACAGGAATGGAAATTGAAGATAGCAAGAGTGTGAGAGAGGGAGAATAGAAAACGGCGAACCTGTTGTTGCTTCTCAGATGAAAATTTTCTTCAAATCAGAACCCTTGAGAGGCTTGACGAACACTTCTTCTTCTTTCTCTCTCTAAAGAAAAAGGGTTTTGAGAGAGGTTCGAAACATTTGGGTGAAGGAAACCAGACCGCTTATATATACATACATTCGTCTTTAACCGACTAACGATGAGGGTATATTAGGAATTTTGTTACCCCGTTGATAGGGTTGGGAAACGGGTTAACTGATTCGGCCCCCGGCCTCCGACTGACCACAATCTGAATCGGGTTAAGCCTGTCAATGGATATCCGAATATTCGACATTCGATCCGTATCCGTATTCGTTTTCTCTAAAAAAATCCGAAATTTCGGATTCGGATATTGGCTTATCGGATGCGAATACGGATATACAGCTATTCGATCCTATTATTATCAGTATCCAATAAGGTATTATAAAAATAATAAAAAATATAAGTATTTATTACCCGAATAAGTTTTTTTAATATTTTTTAATTTGAACTCTCAATCAAATGTAAACATAGTTTGTACAGTTTAAAAAGATAGCGTAGTGTATAAACTTACACATATATTGACATGCTTTTTAACAGATTCAAGCGAACGATGAAATGAAGAATTTTAACAAACTTATTTTTGTAGATTGTAAATTGACGAAAGGAAAAATATGTATTGTCGGGTGGTTTCATATTATTTCTGAGCAAGCAAGATGATTAAGATATTGAGGCGGAATTTCATTGTGAAGTTAGGGATTATAATCTTTTCTTGTCACTAGAAAGCCTTTGTTGGCGATCTTTTACTCCGACAACATCTAAGGTTCCTCGCACAATGTGATATCTGACACCGGGTAAATCCTTTGAATTTGAAAGTTATCACTTAGTAGGTTTTTACATAATTTTTTTTCTTTTGTTGTTAATATTCATTATCTAGATAGGTTTTTTAAACTTTCTATAACTATGAAATGCACTTATCTTTCATCATTAGTTGTGATTCTAAACAAACTCGAATTTGGCTAGGTTTTACTGTTTTAGCATTATTAGTGAAAACGAATACGGAAACTAGTGTTATTTGTGCAATGATTTAGCTCGAAATTATGATATTAACAACAAATTTACTGATATGGAAAGAATGAGATGCTTGGTAGTTAACTTGTGTCATGATTTAACTCGAAATTATGATATTAATGCTGTACATGTGATTAATGAAGCTTAATAGGAATACCGAATCTTATTAGTTATTAATGCTCTACTAATTTACTGATATGGAAAGAATTCTCTGAATCTATTTTATTTCGTTTCCCTTTACTTTGATTACGATTAAGAAACTATTGTTATTTCATTTTCAATTGATTCGACAATCTTTTTCAAATGCTAAAAATGAAACCACTTTTAGTTGAGTAACTCTGAACTTTGTTTTTGTGTGTAATAATTGTTTTCCGCATTTGTATCATAATCAATTTTTTGCAGGTTTAGAATTTTATATCTATATAATGTCACAACCTACAACTAGTGTTTCGATTTCGACTACTTGCCCTTCAGTGTCGTCTCAGCCAATAACCGATCTCAATGAGACAAATGTAGATAACACTCTAGTGGCAGGTCCGCTAAGAGAACATGTACCTACAGAAGAAGTCCTTGAATGCAAAAAAAGGAAAAAGAGCTCAAAAGTGTGGCTTGAATTTGAGGAAAAAATAGTGAATGGCAAGACTAGAGCTACATGCAGTCATTGTAAGAAATCATTTGATGGTGATAGTAGACAAGGAACGACTCATCTTAAGAATCATTTGAATACTTGTGTGAGGAGGCCTATAAATCGTGCTAACCAATCAGTTTTGACTTCTCTCAAGAGTAATGCTAAATCCTCAAAGGTTGTAAATTGGAAGTTTGATGAGTCAGAAAGTCAAAAAATTACCAGTCAAATGATTGCTAAGCATGACTGTGCTTTTAATATGGTTGAATGTGATTATTTTAGAAAGTTAATTAGATATTACCATCCGACAACCAAGTTTTATTCGAGAAATACCATTTGGGGGGATCTTCTAACAATGTACTATGAGATGAAAGTTGAGTTACAACATGAGCTAGATTCAATATCTTCTCGAGTTAGTCTCACGACTGATTTATGGACAGCTGAACATCAAAACAAGGGTTATTATTGTTTAACTTGCCACTACATTGATGATGAGTGGGAATTGCATAAGAAGGTCATTGCTTATGTAATGGTGCCTTCTCCACATACGGGAGAAGTTCTAACTGAGGTTGTCTAAGTCTTTGGCATTGTCATGGAATATTGATAACAAATTATTTTCAATATCAGTTGATAATGCAACTAGCAATGATGTTATGATAAGAAATCTTAAACTATGACTAAATGGAAAGAAATCGTCGCTTCTTGATGGAGATATGTTTCATATGCCTTGTAGTGCACATATATTGAATCTTATTGTGCAAGATGGATTACGAGTGATAGATAATTTTCTTAGAATGATTCGGAAATGTGTTAATTATATAAATGCTTCTCAAAGTAGACTCAAAAAGTTTGAAAGTGCATTGGCTCAAACAAGATTGGTTGGAAAGGGAGTTGAAAGAGATGTTCCTACTAGGTGGAATTCAACATATTTGATGCTTAAGAGTCCCCTTGCAGTGCGCGAGGCGTTTAAGCGTTTAACAGAGTTGGATCCAGGATATAATTGTTTCCCCGATATGGACGAATGGAAAAAAGCAGAAGTCGTTTGCGAAGGGTTGAAATTATTTTACGATGAAACACTAAAGTTTTCAGGTGTTAAGTATCCAACTGCAAATTAATATTTTAGAAGTGTTTCTGAAGTAAACAAAAAAATTTTCCGTTGGGAATTAAGTGAGTATTCAAATCTTCGTGACATGGTAATGAAAATGAGAGCAAAATTTGATAAATATTGGAGCGAGTGTAGCTTAATGATGAGCATTGGTATGGTGTTTGATCCGCGATACAAAGCAAAATATGTTGAATTTGTTTTTAAGAAGATTTATCGTACCAATGCTGACATTAAGTTCAACATGTTTCTCCAATATTGGAGAAATGTTTATTCTACATATGAATGAAATGCCACAATCTTCTTCTGATAGTTTTTTCATGAATTCATCAGAAAGTATTTCACGGTCCTCTCTCGAAGTGATATCTGACCAATAGGTAAAGGGAATGATGGAGAATTCGAAGAATTTTTAAGAGAGAAAGTAACTAGTTTAGAAACTACAAAATAAGAGTCGGATAGATACTTGGAAAAAAAGTTGTTTCTAAAAGGAAATGATGATTGGAGTTTCGATGTATTACGTTGGAGGAAAAATTGTGGTGTTCATTATCCTACACTTAATAAGATGGCTCAAGATTTCTTGGTTGTTCCAGTATCCACGGTAGCATCGGAATCCGCTTTTAGTTGTGGCCGCTGACTACTCACAGAATACAGATCTTCATTAGCTCCGTAAGTAGTGGAAGCGTTGAGTTGTTTAAAAGATTGGCTTCCATCTTTACCAGGTAATACTTTATATTTTCAGTTAGTTAACATCATTTGATCTTTTGTATGTTTCTTTAATTATTTCATTTTGTTTTTCAGATTTCGAGATTGAGCAGAACAGTAGAAATGAACAATCAAGTGTGAATTGATTTTGTGACGCAGCCGAATTAAGGTAATCAGTTTATGAATTTTCGAGTATATGTTATACTTTTTCTGAAATGTCCATGTTGTTCAATCTTAACATGGAGTATGTGTGGCTTATAGATTGTGGTTATATTAGGCATTGGGATTAATGTATATCTTGATCAAAATTCATGCAATGGAATGACATGATCAAGTAAATGAAGGAAACTGTCATATCATGATCCAAATCTAAAACAACCAAAATTAGGATTGTTGAGGGTTCCAAATTCCAATTGCTAATTAGGTATAGGTAGTTATTTTATTTTATGTCTGTGTGAAAAGATATGTGCTTCTACATGTGTGTGTGAACTGTGAAGGATTTGTAGGTAACAATGTAACATAGATAGTGATCCAATTCAAAGAGAATAGACTTATAAATAATATGCCTATGTTTCGACTTTCGAGTGTTTCGTAAACTCTTGTCTGAACTCTGAAGACACTTAGCTGTGATCCAAAAGTTTATTTTGTTTGAAGCTAACAGTTATATCTATATTTATGCTCTATCTGGGTTACAATCTCTATTCTTGTTGTTGCTGTCCAAGATGTTTGTTTGTAGAATTAACGAATACAATTTGTCAAATTTCCAGGGAATAGTGATAAAGAACGGATGAAGGGCTGTAGAGGGCTAGAGACGAAGACTTGTTGAAGAACTTTATTATTTTGTTTCGTATCGCAACTTATATATTGTGTTTCACTCAATGATTTTGTAGTTTAAATTAACCTCTATGAATTGTGTTGATGATTTTGTAGTTTAAATTAACCTCTATGAATTCTGTTGATGATTTTGAAGCAAGTGAAACTAGACTGATATATTTGAAGAATATATGGTTGTTTTTCTTTGATTTTGGTTTAGTGCTTTAGTTTTTTTTTAATATATGGTTGTTTTTCTTTTTTTTCTATCGGATATTATTCGATATCCGTTTGCTCTAGCGGGTACGGATACTATACTTTGATATACGTCGGATAGTTATCGGATTCAGATATCCGGTAGCGTTTTCAGATATCGAATACGGATATCTTGTATCCGATCTGATAAGCTACCGTTTACAGGCCTAAACCGGGTTGGCTCAAGCATCACTGACAATGAACAATAGAACTGTCGGGCTGGATTCAACCTTTTGTAATGTCTGTAACTAGGGGTGGGAAAACGGTCCGGGAACCGGGCCGATCTGCCCGGACTGTTTAGACTCGCAGACCGACTGCTACTCGAGCCGAGCATACCCGGCTCGATGGCTCGGGCTTATAAGGGTGGGACTCAGACAGGGGCTCAAAATCCGAGTCCCGACCCGATAAGCCCGTCCGCTACCCGTCCGATCGTCCGCCCGATGCAAAACCCGGTGAGATCTTTAGATCCAACGACCTAGGTATTGCGCCTCTTTAAGACATACCTCAACCGTTGGATCAGAAGGGGCGTCTAGTATAAACCCTAAGAAGCCCCTTGGACCCTATAAAAGCCCTAATCCCACTCCCATATCACTTTACCCTAGCTGCCTCCTCTCTCTAGTCTCTATCCCCTTCTCATAAAAGATCAACAGAGAATACCAACACCATTAAACCCTAAAACCATTACACCATAACCATTACACCTTCTCATCTATTCAACTAATATTAACTATTTAACTATTCTAGAAAAACTAATAGAAACTAAAGTTTGAAGCATCCTCATCTCGCTTTGCATCTCTAGTCTCCTTCACCTACTTGTTTTTTAGAAATGGTTAGTAGTAGTTTATTTATAGATTTGATGATGTTGTAACTTGAAGAATAAGGTTTTCTTATAAAATGTGATGTAATTTTTTTTTGTTTGTAATGATGTTTGAGAGAATGTAGTATGTATATAGATCTGTTTCGATATCGGTTTCATTGATCTTTCTAGTCTTTAGCTACATCTATAATGGGTTGAGATAGTTTATATTTTATTGGTAACTAGGGTTTACTGTTTGTTTCAGATCTTGGTTGTTGATGTATTTTTTTATAATGGGTTGAGATAGTGTAGATGGTTTTATTTTATGTTTGTGTAACTCTGTAAAACAAATCTACTCAATCAGTCGGATCATTCAGATCCTTTGGACGCTATGAATAATCAGTTGGATCATTTTTATGTTATGATCTTGTAACATAAATATTTCCGAATCTTTTGGTAATCTAGGTTTTCATAAATTTGTAAATTAGGATTTTATTTAGACCCTATAATAATCTAGGGTTTCAGAAATAGTTAGGTTAATTATTAAAAAAAATCTTAAAATAACCCGAGCCCGTCTGACCTGAGTCCGATGTAGCCCGCTCGGGCAGGCGGGCTCGGACGGGCTACGGGACCTGAATTGGTTGAATATGTCCGACCCGATCCTCCCGACAATTAGTAGCGGTCTAGGTAATGTAGTGCCCGATCCGCCCGAGTCTGACTCTATTATGTCCGAGCCCGACCGAATCCACCCGATTCCCACCTCTATCTGTAACCTGCCATTGGGCACCTAATAGTATGGCAATCGTCAGTTCATATCAGGAATATCAAGAAGTTACTCCCTCAATTTCACAACATCAAATTCTCATATATCTCTAGAAAGAGTAACAACAGACGGACATATTAACAAAACGAGTCAAACATAATCAAAGTAACAAGATTTGGATTTTGGAGTGATATACCTCAAGTTGTAACGCATATGTATTGTAATTATACGCTTATTTATTAATATATTTAGTACTTGTAACAAACAAAACCATATTATTTACTTTATATCCCATTTGTCTCCCGAAAAGTTTATAACAAAATAAATCTTCAATTTTTTATTTTTTCATTTACAAAATTTAAAGTAAAAATGTTGTAATGTTTTGTCTTCCACTACTATAATGTGTAACATTTACACTAATGTGGTCATATGTAACTTATAACTTAAAGACACATTCATGTGTATGCATGTAACTCCTTGTGTAAATGTCCATGATTGTACTTACTTTGTAGAGCCTATAAAAAGGGTACTAACCCAATGTAATGGATACAAGAATTGGTAGAACATTTTACTATAATCTTAAGGTAGATATTTGGTGTTCTTAGTTATGTTATTTTTCTGTCTTCTCTAATCTGTCTCATTTTTAACTCTTATAGTATGCATATGAATAATTTTTTTTTTCTTCACTTGCATCTTTAGGAAAAGTAATTAGATATAAAGGTAATGATTTTGTTAGACATAACTATTCCTCATATTAGCATTTGTAACATATATTTTTTTTATAATAGAATTTGAGTAGTCTTCATCTAATATTATACATAAACTTTAACAAATAATTTTTTTATGATGTTGTTCATATTATTTTTCTCCTATATATGCATGGTTAAAATGGCTAGTATCATCCATGTCCATTTATAGTGATTATTAATAGTGACATGAACATATTGATATCTATGAAATGATGAAGAATTTTAGAAAAGAATATAGGAATAAAATATGCAAGTATTTTCTTAGACATATTTATCTAACTTGTTTGTTTGTATCGTTTTGATTATGTCGGATAATCTTACAAAACTGCAATTTTTGCTCTTTATATTACTGGAAAAAACTTCTTGACATGGATTTTAGATGCTGAAAATTCATCTTGATGCTATGAATCTTGGAAATACCATTATGACTGCAAATGAAACTTCCTCACAAGATCGGGCAAAAGCAATGATTTTCCTTCGTCATCATCTTCATGAAGGTCCGAAAATTGAATACCTAAAGGTAAAAGATTCATATGTCTTATGGACGAATCTCAAAGAAAGATATGACCACCAAAAGACAGTCATACTTCCAAAAGCTCGTTACGATTGGATGCACATGCGTTTACAGGATTTTATGACAGTAAGTGAAGACAATTCAGCATTATATAAAATTAAATCTCGACTACAATTATATGGAGAGAATATAACTGAAGATGATATGTTAGAGAGAACATATTCAACTTTTCACGCATCGAATATGCTCCTGCAGCAGCAATATCGAGAGCATAGGTTTACAAAGTACTCTGAATTAATTTCATGTCTTCTTGTTGCTGTACAAAATAACGAGTTGTTAATGAAAAATCATAATGCTCATCCCATTGGGACTGCACCATTCCCTAAAGTGAATGTTGTTGCATCAATGAACTGTGAACGCAAACATGGTAATGGGCATGGTCGAGGCCGAGGTCGATATAATAATCGACAACGTGGTGGTCCTATTAAGCCTTCAAGTGAACAAAAACTAGCATCAAACTACGAGAAGTGGAATAATACGAAATACAAACATGACAAAAGAAAAGGTGTACAAACATCTAATCATCGTGAATATAATTGTCAGCGATGTGGTATGAAGGGACATTGGTCACGTGTTTGTCGTACTGCTAAACATTTGGTTAACCTTTACCAAAATTCCATTAAGGCGAAAGGAAAAGAAATAGAAGCCAATCTGGCAGAATTTTGAAGTACCGATGAAAACAACTCCTTTGGATATTTCTGATTATTTCACAGATCATAGTGGCAAAGAATTTGAAGTATCAATAGATCCAAGTCATCTGGATGTTTCAGATTTTCTTGCAGATCCAAGTGGCAAAGAATTTGATGGTTTACTTAACAATGGAAATGTTAACTAGAATCTATGCTAAAATTATAGTTTTAATATGTTTTAGGAAGATATATTTTTTCTTGGGATGTTTTTGTTTTGTCAT
>BEHA01050379.1:204889-232498 GCA_002897215.1 Eschscholzia californica subsp. californica | reverse complement strand
TCAACTCGCTGTAGACGGTGAGAAGTCTACGAGTCGGAAGTCAGAAGGTCGGAAGCGTGAACGTCTTCTGGAATTCCAAATGTCGAATTCTTGATTGATGGGCACCAACAACGTCTAGAAGAAACCTGCAAAAGAAAGTGAACAAACACGAATAAACCCGTGAAGACTTGGGGGACACCGGGATGGTGCCTGCCAAGGGCCCTCCAACGGGCAAGTCAGCAAAGTATTACAATGAATAATAAATGAAAAGCCGAGGGTATAACCGTTGATGTATAATCAGAGAGTGGCTAGGCTCGTAGAATGACCAGAGTTCGAATCTACGGGAGTGAAATGATCAGAAGTATGAGAGTAGATGTTACCAGTAGCGTCGAGCAAGAAGAAGGTTGTGATCTCCTCGAAGACGTCTGGAAGCGTCGAGCAGGAAGCGTCGAGCCGGAAGCGTCGAACAGGAAGCGTCGAGCAAGGATAAGCTTTAACACCCTTGAGGCGTCTAGTAGTGTCGACAACCAGAACCAGGTGAACTTGTATGCAAAATGTCTCAAGGACAGTCGAAGAACAGAGAGCGAGTGGAGAAGAAGAAGTAGTATGAGTTGCTTTGCTCTGCTTTCGATGCCCTGAAAAATGAAAGTGCTCTTCTTTATATAGGCTTGAGGAGTGATCCGTTGGGGGGAGTAAAGGCTTGACCGTTACAGAGTAAATGCATGGCAAGATACCTGGGATGTGGTGACGTGTGCACGAGTTGTACATGCGCAACGGTTGTGCATGTTCTCTGGTAATGACTCTCAGTGTGCATGTACATGGTCTCATATTTATGTGAGACGTTACCATGTTATGCCTTTCATCAATGGGGGGATATTCGTTGCTGGAGTTACGTTGACCAAGTCTGAGATCTTTGTCATTATGGATATATTTGACATGTAGAGGATCTCTTCATTAAGTAATCTCTTACGAGTGGTGCGTGGAGATATAGACGTGTCGAGCGCCAGATGTGTGGAGATTCGGGCGTGTGGAGTTTTGTGCATGTGGAAACTCTTTGCACGTGATTGGGCTTTGACACGAGTTTTAGGGTCTAGTCGACGAGGGCCCATTAAGAGACTTCTGGGCTGGGCCCAAACAAGGACAAGCGAGCCGAGTTGAGCTTGACGTCTCAATGGACATTTGACCGTCGGAGGGCCCAGGTGTAGTTTTTTGTCAACACAGAAGATATATTTTTTCTTAGGATGTTTTTGTTTTGTCATTTGCTTTCTACAAAATTGTGCTTTTGTTATGTCATTTTTATTATAAATTATTAAAATATTTACTATGATGAGACATGAAAATGTCCCATCTGAATCTCTTAACTTGGGCTAGTTAGTTCATTTCGAGCAGTTACTCTGATGAATTGTTCGTTTCTCTTACTCAGGGGGTCCTCTAAGGAATTGAGCACACAAAACGGATAAAATCAGGATAAAGAATACTAAGAGTGTTCTAGTCATTTGGAGTTGAGGGTAGTTTCGTAATGTTGGTCAATGTTGATACAAGTATGAAAGTAGGATTGAAGACGAACCCGTACGTGAAAACAGAATGCAAATCAGAGTCCAGATGAGAAAGTTAGTTCGAGTCAAAGTTGAGTCAAGATCAGTTAACTAAAAAGATAACCAAAAACGTCCAGCAACACATGGAAAGCATCTGACGGTGCACGGGAATTTTTCGGTACCATGGTGGGCGCATGTGGTGTACATTCGGGATAAACGATAGAAGCTGATCCGATACTTGCACGCTATGAGAGTTCGGTGCTCCCCGCAAGGATCTAGCAATCCATATCTCGTCAACATTACGTGGGATCATCAAGGCGTCTGTTGTAGCGTTCTTCTCTCATCCGCGATACAGCCAATCACGCAGCTGTAACCACCACGTCAAATCCAACACGCAAATACCAATTGGGCCTTAACAACTTGCATTGTTTCTTGTTTTTCTCTTATTTGTGCAACAGAGGTTTCTGGTTTCTCTCTTAGGAAACAAAACACAGTAGAGAGAAAGAAAATATTTCGAATTACAAAAGAAAGAAAGAGAGATTGATAGAGAACTGAAGAACAAATAGAAAAATGCGAATGGGGGAGATTATATTCACAAGGATGGATGGAGACTCGGCTGAGTGAGATTTCCCCAAGATTGAAGATGAACATTAATGGAAGGAGGATAGAAACAGAACTTAATAGAGTGAAGGAAAGAAATTCGATTTGAAATACTTTAAACCAAGAAGGAAAGAGGGATTGTGATGGAGTCGACAAAAGTAAATCATTTAGAGAGAGAGAATATCTTTTTCCTAACCAGTGAAGGTGGGATGCGATTTTCCTACCAACTGAGACTTATATTACAGATTATAGAAGAGAGATTGATCAAGACAATTGTTTGAAAGATAAGAACAACGACAAAAAGATGATTTTGAATGCTGTATTTAGAAGATTGATAGAGGATTTTTGTTCTAAAGAGAGCTTGATTCCAAGATTTTATGGAGCTGGAATGATGAAGGATCATTGAGACAAAATAAAAAAGATACTGTTTTATTTTTCTTCTCTTCATATATACTTGATCTTTGGAAATCAGGGAAAGATCTGGTTGCTATTTATAGAGATGAGGGAAGACTTAGAGCTTTGATTGTTCTTCTTATATAAGAAACAAAAAGAGAGGAAAGGGAATATCTCATCTTTGGGGGGGGGGGTCGAATCCTCTTTGAAGCTCAACAAAATATAAAGATCAGAGAGAAAGAGAGATAGAGAGAACTAGAGACCATTATCATCTTCTTCTTCCTCTGTTTTCTTTTATTTTTGTGAGAGAAAGGGAGAAACAGAGAGAGAAGTTTGTACAGAGAGAGAGAGAGAAATTGTTTGGTGTTTGTTGAGTAGAAATTGAATTAAAAACAGAGAGAGAAACAGTAGAGAGAGAGAGAGAGAGATAAATTTGGTGGAGAAGAAGACCCTGTTTGGTTCGAAAACGCTGCTGGAAAATAATTTTCCGCTAACGTGGGAAAATTATTTTCTTTAAGGGAGCGTTTGGCTGCCGTAGGAAAAATCAGTGAGGAAATGTTAGTCAGTTAATTTCGTGTGTTTGAAAGTGAGTTATACGGTGGATTCCAAAAACCCTAGGCTTTCTCCCCATTGATTCGGTTATTTTATTATTTTATTATTTTATCACCAAAACTAAATCAAAACCAAAAATCGTACTAATTTTAAGTCTTAGAATAAGTTTGACTAGTCTCTGCGGATCGACCCCGGTCTTACTGGGTTTTACTACTTGACCACCTTGCACTTGCGGTATAGACCTTTTAGGGACACCTTCTAGGCCCATCATACTATGTTTTTCTTTTAGTTTATGATTAGCATGAAGTTTCCTAAAGATTGCAAAACAAATTGTGGGGCACCGTGCACTTGCGGTATAGACCTTTTAGGGACACCTTCTAGGCCCATCATACTATGTTTTTCTTTTAGTTTCTGATTAGCATGAAGTTTCCTAAAGATTGCAAAACAAATTGTTGGGGTGAATGTCTTATCGACTATGGAACGACAAATATTATTCTCCGAAACAAGAAATTTTTCTTCCAACTAAAATTAGTTAAGGCTAATGTCGTCACAATTTTAGGACCCACAAACCTGATAGAAGGCTCAGGCAAAGCCTTTGTTATACTACCAAATGGTACAGAAATTGATATCTCAAATGCTTTATATGCTACTAAATCTGTACGAAATCTATCAAGTTTTATGGATATCCGTCATAATGGATATCGTATTGAGACAACTTGTGACAAAGAAAGAATACCTTTGTATTACTTCAATAGTCTCAAACAAAAAGCTGATATTAGAATAGCTTCCCACTTTTGCTTCTGGTTTATACTATACAAGTATAAGAACTATAGAGTCTAATTATTTGATGAACTAGAAGTTCAATTCAATGACTCTTGCAATTTGGCATGATAGACTCGGTCATCCGGGTTATATAATGATGCGTCGAATAATATGGAAATTCACATGGACATCCATTGAAAAACCAGAAGATTTTTCAACCAAACAATTATCCATGTGCATCTTGTTCTCAAGGAAAGTTAATTGTTCGACCATCTCAATAAAAAATAAGCATCGAGTCACCTAGCTTTTTGCAACGGATTCAAGGAGACATATGCAGACCTATTCATCCACCTTGTGGGCCATTTCGCTATTTTATGTTTTAATAGATGCTTCAACAAGATGGTCACATGTCTCTCTATTATCAACTCGCACTATTGCGTTTGCTAGACTTCTTGCTCAAATAATAATGTTAAAGGCACAATTCTCTGACTAACAAATAAACATAGTTCGTCTCGATAATGCAGGTGAGTTTACATCCAAGGCATTTGATGATTATTACGTGTCAATTGAGATTACTGTTGAGCATCTAGTAGCTCATACCCATACTCAAAATGGATTAGCTGAATCTTTTATTGAACACTTATAGGTTATAGCTCGACAGTTGTTATTAAGAGCTAAATTACCTCGTTCGACATAGGGCATGCTATATTACATGCTGCAGCTCTAATTCGTATTAGACCATCTGCTTATCATGAATACTCTCCAATGCAACTTGTATTTGGACACCAACCAAATATATCACATCTTAAAGTGTTTGGTTGTGTTGTATATGTGACAATTTCACCCCCACAACGAACAAAGATGGGTCCTCAAAGGCGTCTTGGTATTTATATATATTGGTTTTGGTCCATCTTCAATAATAAGGTATCTAGAGTCACTTACTGGTGATGTATTTACTGCACGACATGTCGACTTTCATTTTGATGAAGAGAAATTTCCACCATTAGGGGGAGATAAACCACAAAATGAGGCGAAACGTGAAATTTCTTGGAATACATCTTCCTTATCTCATCTAGATCCTCGCACCAACCAGTGTGAACTTAAAGTTCAAAGGATCAATCACTTACAAAAGATTGCAAACCAATTACCAGTTGCTTTTACAGATTCAGTGAAAGTAACAAAGTCACATATTCCTAAAGATCAACTTAAAGATACAAATGTATCTAAAACACGGTTAAAGTGTGGCAGGCTTGTTGGTGCAAAAGATACTACTCTGCGGAAAAGAAAGAAACATTAAAAAATAAATAGTCCTCCAGAAGAGACACGGCGTACACATGTGCATGAAATGATTAATCCACCAATATGGAACTCACTACCCTAGAAAAGGCACAGGAAACTAATGTGAGAGAATTATCAACTAATTATATTAGTACAGGAGAATGTTGGGAAAGAAACAAAATTATTCCTGACAATAAATTTGCATTTGCAATAGCTCTAGATGTAATAGCAAATAATGATGATCATGAACCACAAAATAATGAAGAATGTCGACAGAGGAAATATTGGCCAATGTGGAAGAATATTACTCAAGCTGAGCTAAATTCATTAGCAAAGAGAGAGGTATTTGGACCTGTAGTTCAAACACCAGCAAATATAAAACCTTTAGGATACAAATGGGTATTTGTGCACAAAAGAAATGAGATAAATGAAATTGTCAGGTATAGAGCATGTTTAGTTGCTCAAGGTTTTTCTCAAAGACCAGGTGTTGACTTTCAAGAGACATATTCTCCTATAATGGATGTAATAACATTTTGATATTTGCTGACAGCATTAGAATGTCTTGAAACACGTCTAATGGATGTAGTGACTGCATATTTGTTGGCTCACTTGATAGTGACATCTACATGAAAATTCTTGATGGATATAACTTGCCTAAAAGATCTAAGTTAGGATCTTCAAACATGTATTCGATCAAGTTACTAAGATCATTATATGGATTAAAATAGTCAGGACGGATGTGGTATAATCACCTTAGTGAATACCTTTTGAAAGAAGGATATATTAATAATGCAATTTGTCCATGTGTATTCATTAAGAAATCAGAAAATGGATTTGCTATTATTGCAGTCTATGTAGATGATTTAAATCTTGCTGGGACTCCAAAAGAGCTCACTAAGACGGCTGAATATTTGAAGAAAGAATTTGAGATGAAAGATCCTGGTAAAACTAAATTTTGTCTTGGTTTACAAATCGAACATTTGCAAAATGGTATTATTATCGATCAATCGATGTTTACAGAAAAAGTCTTAAAATGATTTTACATGGACAAAGCTCATCCTTTAAGTAGTCCTATGATTGTTCGCCCACTTGATGAAAAGAAAGACTCATCCCGTCCTCGGAAGGACGATGAAGATCTTCTTGGTGTTGAAGTATCGTGTTTGAGTGCAATTGGTGCTCTTATGTATTTAGCAACTTGTACCCGACCAGATATAGCATTTGTTGTAAATTTATTAACAAGGTACAACTCTGCACCTACCAAAAGACAATGGAATGGGGTGAAACATATACTACAGTATCTGCGGGGAACTATTGATATGAGTTTGTTTTACTCGAAAGGAACACAATCATAATTATGGGCTATGCAGATGTCGGATACCTCTCTGATCCTCATAATGTACGGTCAAAGACAGGGTATCTATAGACTAGTAGTAATATTATCATATCATGGAGATTGATAAAACAAACTATAACAACTACTTCTTCCAATCATTATGAAATAATTGCTATTCACGAGACAAGTTGTGAGTGTATATGGTTAAGGTCTGTTATCCAACATATTCAGGAAACATGTGGACTTTCTTCAAACAAGGATACTCCAACAATATTGTATGAAGATAATGCAGCTTGTATTGCAGAACTTAAAGGGGGATATATCAAAGGTGACATGCCGAAGTACATATCTCCTAAACTTTTCTACACTCATGAGTTGTAAAGAAATTGTGACATAGAAATTAAACAAATACGTTCAAGTGATAACCTTGCAGATTTATTTAACAAAGCTTTACCAACTTCAACATTCAAGAAATTAGTCTTTACAAGGTCGACTAGGCTCAATTGACCTATTCCCCTCGTTAATCTATCGGTACTCTCTTAGGGTGATACCAGGTCGGTTAAGCACAACTCTACGCAACTGTGGGTATTCCCTTAAGGTCATATCAGGTTGGGTAGTGATGGATTTCTTAAGATCAAGATCACCATCATTAACATCGAATGTCCAACCGCTAGAATAACGTGCCATGATCTCACAATGTTCAACGAACTAACACACAAGCTATAAATGCAAACTATCCAACCAATCACACACCAGTAAGAAAGAAAGAGATATAATACGATAGTAGCGAATGCTCCTCTCGCTCCGTTCTTCCTTCCGATTAGCTTTTTGGCTCTTTTTTTTGCTCCGCTCCTATTCTTTTTTCTTCGGTTTTTTTTTTCTCCTATAGTAGTTCCTGAAAACAAGAAAGAGTGAGAAACTTCGAAAATAAAGAAAAACGTCTAGGTCAACAAATAACACTACACTAATGAATAAAACAAACAAACAATATCCAAACTACTAAACCTATCCCCGGTAGCGGCGCCAAAAAATTGATGGGCCTAAAAGGTTACCCTAAAAAGTCTCCACCCGCAAGTATACGGGCGTTAAGTAATAACCCGGTAAGACCGGGATCAATTCGCGAAGATAGAAAGGTGATTCGAATATCGAGAGAGTCTAGCCCACCGGTCTAGGTGTCACTCACTTACTCAGACTAAAACAAACGATAATGATTTGGGTTTTTAGATTGATTTGAAATTGAAATAAAGAAACAAATAAAACTAACTAAACTAAAAGTGAGAGGTGAGAGGGATTCGAGAATAGAGTTGTAACAAAAGTCGGGCAATAGTCGATTGAGAGGGATACTTCGATCCACACAATCGATAATGACAATAACTAATTATCCTGAGCATGCTAACTTCACCCACATTGACAATTCTAAATATAATGTGTAAAACTAAGCATAATCGATCAAAAGTTACTAAGCATCGACTATCAAACTAATAACACACTATCAAATAAGTTGACAATGAACAAGTATGACACTAATACGTATAATACGTCAAACTAAGTATAACCGATCAAAAGTTATTAAGCATCGATTATCAAACTAAGCACATATTACCAACCTATATGTCAATAGACGATTAGGATCGAGGCTTCTAATTCATAAAATTAGACAAAGTTAATCAAACTAACATTTAATAAACAATGAGTCATTCATCACATATCAATTCATGTTTCCGAATACAAAAGCTAGCTAGACATGGTGAATCGAGTGATAAATGTAAAGAGGATAAAGAAAGACATGAGTTAAGGTGAAAATCTCTCTATTCTGATGAGGCGCGAGGCTAGGATCGTCGGAAAATATAAATATGTATGTGTTGTCGATCTCCCATTAGCAAATTTCTGATGTCCTCTTAACACAACAAAGTAGGTGTCCTCTTAGCAAAACCAGATTTCCCCTTAGCAACAAAGTCTTCTTATTCCTTTGAATTAAACCACCATGAAAGCTTGCTCAAGCTTTCTCTCTCTAAGAATTTTCAACTCAAAATCAAATCAAACCACATGAAAAACAAGCCAATGATGAGACAAGCAAAAGTCCTAAGATTTCCAACCAAGAAAGTAGTCGGAAAACCCTTAAATTTCTCGGCCAAATCAAGAAGATTTCGGCCAATTAAATGAAAGTCCGGCCGGAATATGCACTTTCCTGTGCCGTTGTTTCCTGTCCCTAGTCGCGTCCCTTAGACCGAGCTTCAAGCTATCCTGTGTTGTCCTCCTGATGATTCAACCAAATTCTGAGCTAGGGCTTGCTGTCCCATTCTTGAGCTTCCTCCCGAGCAGCTTCAATGAAGCCCGAGTTGCTCCACCTACCGTGCTTTTTGTCCCGAGCTAGAGTGTGTTATTCCGGCCAAAGCTTTGGCCGGTCCCTTTTTTTTCTCTCTCTAACTCCCTCAAAACCCTAGCTCTTTATTGTAGAAGATCCCCCTATTCAGACTTTTTTTTTTCTTTTTGTTCTTTCCAAGTCAAACCCTAGACTTAGTCATAGGACTTTGACCCTTTAGAGAGGAGGTGCTCACAAAATTTGTACTTTGTCATTCTCTTTTGGGCTTTCGAGCCTTTCTCTGAGTTCCATTTAAAAACCAAGGGGTGCCTTCATAATTGTCTCTACTTCCTCTAATTTTCAAAATAGACTAAATTATACCTTGACTTCTTTCTTCAATAACTTTCCCGTCCGAACCCCGATTCGACTCCCGTCTTCGACGTTGGACTCACCATAGACTCCACTTATCATTTAAGCTCTGATTTCTACCAAAATGACTAAAATAACCCTGGTCTTTCTTTGCTTATTGTCTCTTCCACATGAGATGAAGATGTGACACATTGCTTCGTTTTATTACACATTAAGCGTCAAACTCCAAATAAGGTACCTACCAAGAAAACACACATAAGTAATTAGAAATAAAACCCAAAACGAACTAACTCATCCAAGTTAAGTGATCCAAATGTGGCATTTTAACACCACATCACAAGGTTTTAACGAGGCAGTTTATGTACTTCTAACATAATCGAAGATATTAAAAAACATTGTACTCTTTTTCCTTCACCATGGTTTTTCCCTTAGGGTTTTCCTGGTAAGGTTTTAGTGAGCCAATTTCCTATGTTATGGAATCCAAGGGGGAGTGTTGTAATGTTTTGTTTTCACTACTATAATGTGTAACATCTACACTAATGTGGTCATATGTAACCTATAACTTAAAGGCACATTCATGTGTATGCATGTAACTCCTTTTGTAAATGTCCTTGAATGTACTTACTTTTTAGAGCCTATAAAAGGGGTTCTAACCCAATGTAATGGACACAACAATTGGTAGAACATTTTACTACAATCTTAAGGTAGATATTTGGTGTTCTTAGTTATGTTAGTTTTCTCTCTTCTCTAATCTATCTCATTTCCTTAGTTTTCACAACAAAAAATTATTAATAAAGGGATATATTTCAAGAAACATCACAATTCCATAGTTAGCTTGCAAAGAGTCTCTTAAACACCACAAATTGGATTAGAATAAAGAGGTTGAATATCTCCAAACACGGATAAGCGCCCTTATCTGGTCGGACATATTGTGTAAAGCGTGATAATCATGTCACGACTGTGTCTGTCTGACTTCTTGATTAGGCAGGCCCAAGCTAGATAAATAATATCCATGGGCTCCTTCAAGGCGAGGCGCATTTGGATTGGTAGGGTAGCGTGCTTCCGACCATTTCCTAGCCCTAACTCGTTCACTATTTAACACGGTGTCCTTAGAGTTGGTTTATAAAATTGCGGTGGCGTATGATACTATTCGTATCGTGTTGAGCCCAGATTGTGGTTAAGTGGTAGTAGAAGTTGGATTTTGGGTCGAGATCCAGCACCTGCATCCGTTAGGGTCCGTGGACACCCATTGACCGGGATGGGCAACCTGTTGGCCGCGAAGTTATATGCGGGCGTTTACAGGTAAAAAAATCTTACTTGGTGTATCACCCATGACCCACCTACCACTTGTCTGCCCTGATTGACCGTTTCTTTTGCCCGCTTTTGCCTATTATACCTAACCGAGTAACTGTTTTGGATGTCTGTGTAGTTTTAGATTGTTATTTTAGTTAGTGTGTCGTCTATTATTAAAGTTGCTTCAACAGTTGATACAGTTCCAGAAAGGGTCACACAAGAGAAAACGAATTCTGATATATGGTGCACATGGTCGACCCAGGCCCAAAGAGAGCAAAACCTCGTTTTGGGGCACAAAATTTTGGGCCCCCCAATTTCCAATTTTCTCTTGTGCACTAACCTTGGGTCAAATCTGTTAAATTACAAACTAAAGGCCTCCGAACTATGTAATCACCTAACTCAAAATATCATGTTAATGTACCATAAGATAACTGGTCTTAAAAAAATAATCTTTTTACCCATTTTTTACATATTAAGTATATTTGTTGCTTCTTATATGGCCCCTAATTAAAATTAGGTACTTTGTTGGCCTCTAATTTCTCTTGTAATCATGTACTCATCTTTTTTTCTCGTTTCTCTTTCTATAATTTATTTCTTCACTTCTACTCTTTATTTTTATCCAAAATTATATAAGAAATAAAAATTATCTTTCTTCTCCCTGTTTCTCTCATTCTCTTCTTCATGTTTCCAAAAGTTCATTTGTCCAATCTTCTTCCAAATTCATACTTCGAACAAGGTAATATTGCACGACAACATTATTGTTATCAAAAATTCGAATCAGTAGTCACCGGTGTAAATTAAGGTAAAATTAAATTTGAACTCAATTGACTCATAACCCCCTAAATACGGCTATCACTTTTGGAAAACAAGAAAAAATTTTGAGGCACAAAATTCGGGAGAATCCCCCAAACCACGCTGGTTTAAGAACCTTTCCCTTCACCGAAATAAATAAAGAGAACACGAGGAGAGTAGAGAGAGATGGAGGAGAGAGCAATGATAAATAATGGTGGTGGTGGTAGTGAGAGGAGGAAGAAGAAAGAGAGAGGAAAACTATAGTGGTGGTAGTGGCCAGATATGCAAAGATTAGAGGAGATGAAGAAGAAGAAAAAAAAAGTTTTGTTGCCCCAAAAAATTTGACTTATCCACAACTTCCCTTCAAAATGTTGTACCCAAAAAAATTTTGTTGTCTCCCAAAGCGCGAACCAAATTAAATCTTGAATAACATAATGAGTGTAAATTAATTTTTCTGAAATGGCCTCAAAATAAAAGTTCACTTCGGGTCACTAAAAACTAAGGGTCGGCCCTAATGGTGCATGTGGGACCTTATTCCTGAGTAAGCTGATCAAATGGTCTTAAGAAAACTAAAGAAACATCAATGCAAGTTATGCATATACCAAAAGATCTTTAATCTGACAATGACAACTCATTTCAGAGGAACAATAAACAACTCATTTCAGAGCAACATGACTACTTTTATGTATAGTATTCAACCTCAAACTGGAAGAACATGATTATGATGACGATCATGAATGGACTTGCATTTTCTTTTGTTGAAGATAGATTTGTTGAGTTTACTGTTAGTGAGAGTTTTTATCCTGCATGTAAGAGGTTTTTTCGTGGTACAGAAATAGATTGTAAATTGTTTTCAAATAAGAAAATAGATGATAAATGATTGCCTTGATTAAATTTCCTTGACTTTAAACATTTGGAAGTCGAATCAAAGGCTACATGCATATCTATAACCAGACACTTCATTTGTTGTTGTCTTGAACAATATGAGTATGTTGGCTCCTGTTGCACTGAGTGTACGATGCTTTATTATTTGTTGACTTTAAACGTTTTAAATCTATAATTTTCTATGTTTTTTGGCAAATGGACCTGTAAGATCTTCATAGTTGTATTATGATTATTTCGACACCTTGAGATGGTTTGATTTCGACATTTATATAGATCAATAGATTTTAATTTTGAAGCTGATGAAGGTGGATCTCGATTATTCGATTCAATTGACAACATAATGACGAGACAAGATTTTGAATCTAAATATCATCATCGTATGTCTTAGTCATCATCGAAGTATCTGCCAAGTGATCTTATCTTTTTGCCTTTTATTTTGTAACTAGGTATGACCCGTGCCTCCGGCACGGACACTGCTGACTTGAACGAAAATATGAAACTTAAAAACAACTATAATTTATAACAGGTTTATTCCTAAAAATTTGAATTTGAATAATGAAATTGAAACAAAAAAAGTAATAACTACAAAATTACAAAGGGGTGAAAATGGTATCCAGATCATGCTCGAATTTTTTGTTCAGACCTGACATACACTCATCACAAAGACTACTCGACATTGATATATAATGCATGCGAATTTTAGTGATTCACATATTCATAGTTTGACCAACATAATGATGCAAAATATACAAAAATTGCTATCGATGTGTAACATTTGAAAAAACACATATGATGTTTAATGTTAACAGTTACTAAGTTCAGATAGCAAATCATCTATCATGGACATTATCTCTCCTTCACCCTTTGCACTGAAATACATCCCATGTGCACATCTAAAGAAGCCCCCATAATGCATACATACTAATCACACCTTCACACATGATATAATTGGAGTAAAGTCTTTGATGTTGTCGAGGATTTTTTTTTTTGTTGAGAAGAAAAGGAAAAACAACTAACAACAGAAAACCTAAGCTCAACATTGGTACAAAGAGACTGGAAGGTCAGATAGAGACAGCCACACCCAGGATCCCACATGCATCCGACTCCACTTGGCTAATTGATCTGCTTTGTAGTTTCCTTCTCTGTGAATGTGAGTGTAAATGACTTTGGAGAAATGAGCTTCCAGCTGATGTACTTTGTCTATGATTTTGCTTGTTTGCCAGGATATATCTGATGTCTCGTTGTTTAGACGTTGGACCATGTTGTTGTTATCACTTTCGATATGTATATACGGAATGTTCTTTTTCATGGACCACTGGAGAGCTTTAATAACCGCCCAACATTCACTTTCTTCAGCATTTTGTCCTCGAACATTACATGCCATCGCCGCAAGGAAGTTTGCTTGGTCATCATGCATAATACAGCCAATCCCTACTAATTCCTGTGCAGTTAAAAAGGAGGCATCTACATTTATTTTAATATAAGGCGGTATTGGTGGCAGCCATGGTATAGTTCTATCAATCTTTCTGTTAATGTTGTGGATACTTGGTACATGAGAAGAACATTTGATCTGATATATGATTTTCATGGGTACTATCTGAGTGTTGGAGAAGCATTTATCACATCTTGCTTTCCATATCTGCCAAAGAGTGTGAGCAAAAAGACTGCTAATTTGTTCATCAAGTGCTTTCCAAGATACAATCCAGTCTAGAAGGTTGGTAATCTTGATAGAAATGATATTAAAATGGAACCAAATCACCTGTGCCAAGTCGCAGTGTAAAAGGATATGAATCATTATTTCGGTGGCCTGACAAAATTCACAGTTAAAGTTATTGCCCACGTACTTACAAATTTTCTCTCTTACCGGTAGGCTGTTAGTACAACATTTCCAGAGGAATAGTTTGATTTTAGGCTGTATATGCAGGTCCCATATGAAGGCCCATTCCTTTTGTTCCGCAGGATAGTGTTCGGTTCGAAGATAGTAATACATTGATTTAATAGAGTATTTACCTGATTTTGTGAGTGACCATCTGGGTATATCCTCCGTCTGTTCCTGTAAGTTAATGCTCAAAATAGAATTGCAGATATCACTGGTAAAACATTGAGTTAAGATCGTCAAGTTCCACGTATTATTACTAATCAGTTGAGAAACTACAGTGAGATTACTATTAGTGGGGTTACTAATGGGAGGTGGATGATTGGGGATCCAGTAATCATGCCAGATACTAATATTCGTACCTTTGTTAATATCCCAAAAGGTTAATTTGGTCACTTTATCAATCTGTGTGGAGAGGGATTTCCCGAGCCACGAATGGTGATTTTTAGCAATTTTAGGTTTATGTTCCTTGGTGAAGTACTTAGCTTTGAGAATCTCAGCCCACGGGGAGCCAGGATCTCTAAGAAGGGGCCAGACCAGTTTACTGAGAAAGGCTTGGTTGTCCAGGTACGGTAAACGAAAACCTAGACCTCCAAGCTTTTTAGGGAGACAGATAGCCGACCAGTTAATCGTATGAATGGAACGGAGTTTTCCCCACCAGAAAGCTCTTTGAAGAACTTCGATGCGATTGCTTATACCTTTTGGGATGGCAAAGCATTGCATTTGGTATCGGGGAACGGCCGCTGCTATTGTGTTGATAACAACAGAGCGGCCAGCTGGAGAGAGGAGAGAAGACTGCCATTTAGAAAGTTTATTCTGGATTTGAGTAGTAAGGGAAGAAAAGGCTTTTCTTTTATTAGCACTAATGAAAAGATGAGTGCCAAGATACTTGTCGAGATTGGAGGATTGATGCACTTTAAAGTTACGAATAATCATACGTTTGAATTTCGGGTGGGTGTTTTTAGAAAAAAAGATTGTAGACTTATTGAAGTTAATCATCTGCCCAGACGCCTGACAAAAAATATCAAGAATGCTCTGAAGCGAGGAGATGTTGACCAAAGAGTTATGCCCAAAGATAATACAATCATCCGCGAAGAGAAGATGCTTGAGGTTGATATTAGTGCCTGGGATAGGAAAGCCTTGAAAAGGCATGTTCAGACTATTGGTTTCCAGAAGGCGACTCAAGCCTTCCATGGCAAGGGTAAACAAGAGTGAACCACTTCTTGACTAATGATAATGTTGTCCGTGATCTGTCTACCTAGAACATAAGCCGCTTGAAACGGGGAAATGATATTAGGAAGAACCAGTTTGAGGCGATTCGCCAGAATCTTAGTAATGATTTTATAGGTGGTGTTCAGAAGACTAATGGGACGATAGTCGGCCGTCGACTGAGGAGTTTTGGTTTTGGGAATAAGGCAGATGTGAGTGTGATTGACTTGCTCAGGGAGGTGATTATGAAGAAAAAACTCAGAGACTAGCATGATGATATCTGGTTTCACAGTATTCCAGTTTGACTGGTAAAAAAACGGAGGGAAACCATCCGGACTTGGGGCTGCGTCAGATTTAAGAGACTTGACGGAGTTATAAATTTCCGTCTCAGTAGGAACACAAGTGAGGACAAGATTTTGGTTATTGGTAATCTGAGCAGTAAAAAGATCAAGAAGCTCATTAGAGAAACTAGGGTCAGCAGTAGTGGAGATGTTGCGCAGATTGGCAGAGAAGATGTTGGCAATATCAGAAGCTTCCTGGATCCAACAATCATTGTTATCTTTGATGGCCAAAATACGTTTCTTTCTATTGCGATTAATGGCTTTAGTATGAAAGAACTTAGTGTTTTGGTCACCTAGCTGGATCTGATCATTTCTGGATTTCTCTTTCCAAAGACTTTCCAGCTGGATATAAGCTTCCTCAAGTTTGTTATTTAAATCCTGATAGGTCTCAAAGCTATCTGTGTTTTGGATGGCCTCGGTTAAATTGGGAATGCGGTAGTCGAGGTGACCAAACACATGTTTGTTCCATCTGGCCAGATTAATAGCGAGATGGTTCAATTTGGGTTGGATAGAGTTGAAGTTGGAAGACCAGTGGTCCTGAATGAAATCCCCACACTCGGGGTGAGACATCCACGTCCTGATAAATTTGAACGGTCTATTGCCTATATTAGAAGTGACGTGGGTAGTCAATAAAATCGGGTTGTGGTCAGACCCCACCCCGGATAAATGCGTGACAAGGGAAGAGGGAAAGTCCACCAGCCAACTATGGTTCATAAGGGCCCGGTCCAACCTTTCCTTTATGAGCGTACCCTTAAACTGTCTATTGGTCCAAGTAAAGGTCGAGCCTTTATAACCCGCATCTCTGAGCCCCATATTGTTAATGGCCTGGTTGATCTTGGGGCCTTACGTGGGGATCTCCTTTCTGCCTCCTTCCTTTTTCGAGGGATGCATAATAGTATTCAAGTCCCCAATAACAACCCAAGGGATAGAAGGCTCAACCTTGTGAAGACTAATGGTATTCCAAGGGGCCATCCGGTTTTTACTATAAGGGCTCCCATAGAAGCCCGTTAAGGCAAAGGTAAGGCCCGTACTAAGGTGGGTGCACATAGTGTGAATCATATTGTCATCAGCCCATATAGTATTCATATCATAATCAAAAGTGCAAAGCAGCACAAGCCCACCCGCTTTATTTTTGTGCTCAACCACAACATGATTATAGTGATCATCCAGTCTGAGACTGTTATGAAGTTGCTTGGAGGTGTTTTTAGTCTCCGAAAGAAAGATAAAGTCAGGTCTGTTAGTTTTAATGAGCCTGAAGAGGTGTTTGCGGTTTAAGTATTGGCCACAACCTCTGATGTTCCAGGCCAGAATGGAAAGTTCAGGTTTCAGAGGATCCATAAGAGACTAAAGGCACCACTGGAAAGCAAAGAAGAAGAAAAAGAGAGACAAAACCTAAAAAAAGAAAAAAAAGCCAGAAGAGAGAGAAGAAAAGAGAGGAGACTAATACAACCACCGAATAATATAAGCACAGCTAATATAAGCACAACTAATATAAAGACAGTACACCAAAAGCCACCACCAAAATACCCTAATCTGCGGGCACCCCCGCTGCAGGTAGCCAACAAAACTGGTACTAATTACCAAAGGCCCAAAAGGGATTCAACTGAAACTCTTGGAGTAGCCACAAAGTCAGATGAATCAACACTAGGCTAAAGGTTCCAAACAGAACCACCGGCCAAGAACTTTGGCGACTAGTACCAGAACAAAAGCCAACAGGCCACCAACCTAACTACAAGCACCAACCACAAAGCAAGGAGAAACTAGACAGAATACAACCAACCAAAAAAAAAACAAGACAAAACACTAAATCTAAATAAACGAACAACCAAAAGAACGAAACTGACTGGTCTGGATGGAAGACACCATCCCCTTCCTCCCCTTGCACTAGGATATTTAGGCTTCTGGACAGAATCATCGACTCCTCTAGGAGAGACTGGGTTTCCTGGTTGTCAGTAAACAGGGACTGGATATGGTTGTCATCTTCTGAGAAGTCAGAAGAGCTGATAGAATGGTGACTCACCTGCTCTCGAGTTCGTTTGCCGGTGGGGTTGAACAGAAGATGGGGTGGAGTAGGACGTCGAACTGGTGATGGTGGAGGGGCCAACAGAAGAGGTTCAACAGGTCGAGGATAATCCATGAAACTTACTAAACATATTGAAGAGTGCTCCTTTCATCAAACACATATAACTCAACCAACCCGCACGGGTTACAACCCTACTACTATAACAGCCTCCTTGTTTCGTCTTCAATAAGAAAGGTTCCCTCCCACTATTTCTTTCTTCCACAACTACAGACTTCTCCCCACCATTTCATTTCTGTGAACATTCCAAATCTCTCGTCTTTTTGCTCCAAACTAAAGGTTAGGGTTTCTGTCGCTTACACTTTTTAATCTTCTGGTATTTTGATGTAACATTACTAGGGTTTTTCTTGATTTGGGTAAAAAAGATCTTGTGAATATTTAGATCTGATCATCTGTTTATCGATTCCAACTAGACTACCCTCTATAGATTTTTTATTTGCTTATCTTGGTCATGCTAATTTAGAACATAACCAACGGGTTTGATTGTGGAAAAGTTCATTTTGTAGTTCGGATTGCTTGTTTGTTGATTGGAATCAGGAAGTGGTTTATGTCTCTGTTCTTTGTTTAGGTTAGGTCATGCTAAGTAAGGATTTACGTGGCTTATTCTAATTAGGGTTGCACCTGATCTTACTTGGACTTTTAGTTAATTCCGTTGGTTCCTGATTTAGGGCATGGAAGGGCAGTTTGTTGGAGCTTGATTGAGTGTTCTGTGATGGGTGACATTCTAGTATGATTGCTTAACTAGGAACCTGCTCAAAGATGCATCAACTAAAAGTGTTTATGTAGTATATTGAATTCTGATGTTTAGATCTCAGCATCTTTTAAAATGAAGTGCTCAAACTTGTATCCGAGTCTTCAAGAAAATGTTCCTGAAGTCATGTGGTAATAGCTATCTTCTTTGACAATAATGCCCTGAAATCTAAGTGCTACTTGGCTTGAGTAAGACCAAAACAATGAATTATTCTGTAACATTTAAGGATTTCGAAGGAAAACCAAATTGCATTTAAGTTCCAAATTGTAACTATATTTGTAACTTTGTATAATTAATGTTTGTATAATCTATGTTGTATACTGATATTTTAGGTGTGTAAGCATGAAACTTGATAGTGGGCTTGAAAATTCTTCTACTATTCTCCTTGGAGGAAGCAATGCATTCGGCACAGATTTTTCTGCTCCCCCGTCGTTTGAACTTCCCATTACCCATGATGTGAGTTTATCCAATTTTCAATTATCAATGTGCTAATTTCTGTCGAAAGTAGCCATTAGTTCTATTATCTGATTTCCTTTTCCTCCTTGTTTCAGTTCGATGATTATCAGAAAAAGTCAGTACAGATGGTCAAGCCTGCAAAAGGGACGACCACACTTGCTTTCATTTTTAAGGAAGGAGTCATGGTTGCAGCTGATTCTCGAGCTAGCATGGGAGGATATATCTGTATGTATTAAATGCTTAACTGAATATCTTGTGGTTCTCTTAACACGCACGCACACATACACAGGTCTATGTATATGGTTTCCTGTGTTCAATTTCTTGAACAATTTACATGTTGTACGTAGTATTTGTGATTTCCAGTGGTCTAGTTGAAATGTTGAATAATATGATAGCATATAATAGCCTATTGTAGTTTGTCCTATCGCCTAAGTTTGTTTTTCCAGTGAGCAGTTACATTCTTCAAAATGCATATTTGAATTTTATATTATCTTGAGTTATGAGTGGATAATAAAGGGGGAACCAACGTAATAAGAAGACTTAATCATTTGGTGTTTATGTAGCAGGAAAATTTTCATAAGGTGTATCAGGAAATCACGTTATTTTCTTTCAGTTATTTTATTTTTCCATTTCTTTTTCTTTTCTTTATTCTAGTTTAGATTAAAGCAAGTAAACAATGGAGTGAAATCACTATTTGTGTTCACCGCTGTTTGACCAAAACTCAGTTTTTAGGCTACCTTACATTCTTGAACTACGGTATCTTTTTGAGTCCAATTACATTAGCATTTAGGTTTGTAACACCGTAACAAAAATTTTTAGAGCAGTTTCAGCTGTGACTCGAAAAATTAGGCTTACGAGCTCACGAATTAACATATCTTTATTGATTTTGAAGCATCACAATCTGTGAAGAAAATCATTGAGATTAATCCTTACATGCTTGGTACAATGGCTGGAGGAGCTGCAGATTGTCAGTTTTGGCATAGAAATTTGGGCGTTAAGGTAATCCTATTTCAACGACATTGACGCCTGACTTCTTCTCCCCTGCACTAGTTGTTTAGTAATGGTCCGTTTGCGATCTCTAGTACTGCTGAAACTGATTTAATAATGGAGAAGACACTATATTCGAACGACTAGCCTATTAAGTACATAACATCACTAGTTTTCTGTTTAGACCTATGCAGTAAAAATCGGCGACTAGTCGGGACTAGTCGCTATTAAATCGCTAGGCGGAGCTGCGCCTACCAGCTGCAGCTGTAATCGGTTTTGGAAACGAGTTAGTCGGCGCCTAGAGAGCCGACTGGACCGAGTCGAGCTAGGCGTTAGGCGCCGACTAACTCGGTTCAGCAGAACTGACCTTTTTCCAACACTTCAGCAGGCCATGTTTTTTAGGTATTGTGTATTTTTAGGGTTTTATCCCCCTACTCTCCCATCAAACTCCAAGAACAGCTAAAGAAGGAAGGAGTCTTGCTACCATTGAAGCTCCACTCGCTTTTCTCTCTCTAGATCTTCTCACTCGTCTTCCGTCTTCTTTCAAGATTTTTAGAGAGGATTTTTTTCTGATTTAATCTCTCTCTCTCTAAAACTTTTCTTAACAACTCAAGGTCATGGTCAGAGAAAGAAAACTCTCTAAAACTTTCTTTAAAACCTTACAGCTCACATTTTTTTGAAAATTGAGAAGAAATAATTGTTATTTTGTAATGACTTTTCATTTGAGCTATTATGTTTAAGCCTGAATTAAAAAAAGAGAATGATATATTGGGTGGAAATATTTGTAGTCTAACTCATAAATCTTAATTAATTAAATATGTTATACAATGATTTTAAGTCCAGTAATGTTTATGATTGAATTTTAAGTATACTCTCCAATCTATTATTGGCACTAAAAATGAATGTTCTACATGTATAATATTATATAATATATAATTGTATTATCCGATGAAATCCGACTGGTCCCGATGAAATCCGACTGGTCACTAAGCCCCGGTTGGTCGCCTAGTCCCGGGTTCCGATTTTTCCAGCATAGGTTTAGACCGAGATAAGCTTATTTTCTTTTTCTTTTTCTTTTTCTTGAAGATGGATAAGGTTACGAATCGTATTATATTTGATCCTGAAAGTTTCATAATTTCCATTCACATGGATACTAATTCCGGAACTATGGTTGGCTAAGCTCAAAATCGGGTCCTCAAGCAAGTTTTCAGGTCAATGTTTTCCTACCTGGGTTGATGTTTAGGTTATGCGTGGACCTGTATGGTCATAATTATTTTAAGCTTGAAACATAACCATAGAACGATGAGGTCTCAGCACACCTATTTACTTTAAGAATAAAGAGGATTAGATTCTTACAAACATAGTTGATGATTAATTTTTAGGTAAAAGATTAACTTCTGCCTATAAACAGGTGATAGAATCTGTAACTTAAAATGCTTATTTATTTTACTTTCTGTTTCTAGTGTCGGTTGCATGAGTTGGCAAACAAGAGAAGGATTTCTGTAACAGGAGCATCAAAACTTCTGGCTAACATTCTTTACTCATATCGCGGAATGGGTCTTTCAGTTGGTACCATGATTGCAGGATGGGATGAAAAGGTAATGACATTGTCGATTTCATATAGTTTCAGCCTTTCAGGACCTACTTACGAGTATATGTACGAAATGTTTATTGTGCTTATATGGTGTTGCTAAGCAATTTACTTGTCACCTTAGGGTCCTGGACTATACTATGTAGACAGTGAAGGAGGAAGGCTCAAAGGAATGAAATTTTCTGTCGGATCTGGTTCTCCATATGCTTATGGTGTTCTTGATAACGGGTATTGCTTTCTCGTGTAACATTGTTCTATATATTTAAGATGCGGAAATAGTAACCATTTAATGATACTTTTGTTGCTGTTACCCAGGTACCGGTATGACATGTCAGTTGAAGAAGCGGCAGAGCTTGCCCGCAGAGCTATATACCACGCAACATATCGTGATGCAGCTAGTGGTGGAGTCGCTAGCGGTACTCTCTCTCTCTCTCTCGCTCATGTACGTGAAGCTGTTTATTTGTCCCGTTACGATGAACTTTGTCTTTGTTGCAGTTTATCACGTTGGACCCAATGGATGGACAAAGATGTCTGGAGACGATGTCGGCGAGCTTCACTACAAGTACTACCCAGTTGTCCCGACTACTGTTGAACAGGAAATGGCTGAAGTTCCAGCCGCTTGAGTTCATTTAGATGATCTTGCCATGTCAAAATCTTGTTTCATTATTGTAATGATTCATTCACACTGATCAGGAACTCACACATGAATCTGTTGGATATGTGAAAATCAATTTCAGGACATGCATTTGGCTTGGTAAAAGTAGAACCATCTTTTTCACCTTGATGAATGTAACTTTGCATGAACATCGATTTACAGTTATTCAGAGCTCTTGTCTCTCAATGAACCTCTGAATTGCTATTATCTGCATTTTCAATCTATTCGTTCGTCGACCCTACCCGATTTCTTATGAATAAATGGATCTCGACATCAACCCATGTGTTATCCTTGATGTAGTGATTCTTGGATGTGCTGCTGACCCAAGCAAATAGCATCCAAATCCATATTACCCCGACCAAATAAAAAGATCCAGATGGTTGGTACACATAGCTAATCTTTCAGACAACCGAGCTCGATAAATTATCAGTATCATCTTCGCCTTTGCTGTCATAGCCAAAGTCCAACAAAGTCTTTGAAAAAGCTTAATAGTCTAGGGTTCTAATCGACCATCTTCTTCGCCTTTGCTGTCATAGCCGAAGTCCAACAAAGTCTTTGAAAAAGCTTAATAGTCTAGGGTTCTAATCGACCATCTTCTTCGCCTTTGCTGTCATAGCCGAAGTCCAACAAAGTCTTTAAAAAAGCTTAATAGTACTGGGTTCTAATCGACCTTCAACTATTGCTCTCTGAGCTGATTTAAGTGGTTCCTAAAGTAGACAAATCTGCATATCTATTTCCTTTTTCACTCTTTCAGCCCCACTAACCTCATAAAAATCATATCTGGCTGTGTGGGTATACTTCCAACCAAGTTGCCTTCATCCCCATCAGCACTGGAGGACCCTCTATCCTTATGAGACATAACTTTTGTGAGCTTCTACCTTATTTATGTAGGCAATTCGTGGGACATTGGAATTACATTGGTCTAGTTTATCATGAAATTAAGTTTCAAAGAGAGACCCATATATATAAACCCCTTATCTGTCCCTTGCCAGATGCCATTTTGATGATTAATCAAGACCTCACATGATTCAAGCTATACATCCAGGTTGTATTAGTTAGAGAAAGGGATACATGATCAAAGAGAAAGGCCTTGTAACTTCCATTCAATCATACAATACTTTTCAACAACCTAAATTCAAAAGTATAAAAGAAAAGTAGACAAAACCTATTCATCACTATATCATAATCTTTCTTATGATCTTCAATAATCAATATTAGTAGTTAATATATGGAAAAGAGAGTAGTACACATTAGTTAAAGTCTAAAGTCTCGGATTAATTGAAATCTTATGCATATCTTGTTCTCAAACTTTTAGGGTTTCCTCCATATTTACCAAACAATAGGTCTATGTGTACAAACTTTGCTATTGAGTATTGAATGAAATACCAGTTTATCAAATACGCAAAATTTCTTATATTAGAAAACTTGTTATAAACTTTAATTGCAAAAGAAATTTTTGGCGACAGGCCGAAAAATAGGTCTTAATAGCGCAACAAGCTCAATATTAACACAGATCTATCAAAAACTCAAAATTTTACAATTTTCGAATTTATCAAACAAATCATTTTTGGATGACACCGTATTTTGAATTCACCAAACAAATTGTTTTTGCATGACGTTGTTATCTTACTGCATTAATTGCATAGGAAACAAACTTGTTCCTAAACATATCCACTGTCTACTCCTTTGTTAAACAACATGCTCGTGTGGTGGGGGTGCGGGTCGTGCGCCCAACCACAAGGAGCCTCTTGATAGGATTATATGCAAGTCGAGAATACAAATCAAATTGTTTTGTCAACAGAAATATACATTGACGAAGTGTTGGCTTAGTGGTAGAGAATGTGCCCAGACGTTGAGGATAGAGGATTGAAAACCATGTTGGTGCAATTTGTTTTTGGGGATGGGTTTTAGGTCCAAAATCACCGGGTCAATGGGTTTAGAGTCCAAAGTAATATTAAATAGAAAATAACTCTGTTAAGAGTAATTTACAAGTCTAACCTCCATTTCTCTACTACTACCTAACATATCCCAGGTTAAATAAAATTACCCATATTAGAATATACAAGTATCTTTTCAGTTTCAAGAAAATAATTTGTCAATAAGAATTTTCTATCTCTACAAAAAGTTGTCTTTTCGGTTTAAAGGAATGTTTCCCTAATCTTTTGACCAAAAGAAAATCGATCACAACTCTTTCTTCTTTAGTTCACCGAGAGAAAACCAAGAGAAATCGCAGAGAAAACCCATCAAAACTTTTTAGTCACCTGGAGAAAACTTAGAAGAACATGATGCTCAATGGATTAAATTTCTTCTTTTACCATATTCTCGTTTTTTTTTCAACGATAGACTATTGCACCGTGCATGATTTTGTTGTTCTTATTCTTAAAGGCCGCGGCTTTGGGGAATAAAGAAAACTCTCCGGGGAATAAAGACATGTTCATTTTCACTCCAAAAAAGAGTTCTTTTGATTTATGCCCCTAAATCTTCATCTCTTTCTCTCATCATCTCTCTCTTGCTCGTCCTCTCCTTCAACTTATAAACCCTAGTTGAAAATAACGGCGGAACCAAATAAAAGATCTAGAACTAGTTTTAATTCAAGAAGCCAAAATAACCCTAGACTCAAGAAGCTCAAACAACCCTCTACTGCAATTCATAAGATAACATCAAAATACATATATTAGATCATATTATCTAAATATGAACTACTAGAAATTAAGAAAAGAAAGGGTGAAATTTTGCAAAACCTAAACAAGAAGAAGCAAAAAGTCCAAAAGCATTTCTCAACAAATCTCAACTAGAATTCAGAAGTAGTTAATATATACACACATAGACAAAAAAGAACTGGATCTGGTAAGTAAAACCTAGATCTCCCAGAAACCCTAATTTTATTCAATTGAATCTTCCTTTCGACCAATAACCTAAATCTTCGAATTGTTAATGATAAAATTTAGTCGGATCCATAAGCTATAACAACAGAATCACCACACTCAAAATCAAACAAGACTATAGGAGTTAAGATTTGATCGAAACCACCATAGTTACAATACTTAAACTAATGAAAGTTACTTTCAATGATATGAATTTGGTTCTTGGATCTGTGGAGGATCGAGCAAAGGAGTTAGTACGAGAATTACAAAACATATGTGTAGCCTAATGGTCGATTATGTAAGGGGTTTAAAATGAGAGAGATAGAGAGGACGAGCTAGAGAGAGAGAGGATGAGAGAAAGAGATGAAGATTTAGGGGCAGAAATCAAAAGAACTCTTTTTTGGACTGAAAATGAATATGTCTTTATTCCCCCGAGAATTTTCTTTATTCTCCAAAGCCGCGGCCTTCTTAAAGCTAGGACATCAATCTTTTTCTTAAAAAAAATCCTTCAAATCTTGTCTCACTATTTCTCTCCTATATCTTGTTTTCTCCAAAAAAATTGCATTAAAGGTAATTATATATTTTGCAAACTTTTTGTATATTCTCATAGCATTTTCTTGATTCTAACAACATATTTACGTTTTATAACTTCCTGACTTACCCAGAAAATCATTTACGTTCTGTAATTTTGAATGAGCTAGTTTGTTTTCAGTCCGCAACACTCTCAAATGTCTTGTAACACGCCTTTGATTTTGCGTAAATTGTGGAAATTTTACAAACATTTTCCAAACTCTTACAAAAAATAACATATTTTACAAACATGACATCGTTAGTCTCAAAGCCTTTATCGACAATAGAACTGTACAATTTTTTCATAACGTTTTACATTTCGATTCCTTTTACGTTTTTATATTTTATCACTCTATGAATTGCAATCACTTGTATATTTTACAAATTTATAGACGAGATTGTGGTTGTACACATGTGATTTTGCACGTGGATGAACTTTTGGTCGAATATAAACTATAAGCAATTTTCACACGTGATATTAGCTAAAGATTTAACAATACAACTGCAAAATAAGACGGTTGAAGAAACTTGGTTGTTACTAGTTTAAATTGAAGGATAAATGGCAAAAAAATTTAAGTTATTAGTTCTTGTAATGGAGTTTTGTTAATTTTAATTATTTTAAGTTTTAGTTCAGATATCGAATACGTTAAAAATGTTGAGAGTTAATGAAAAATGCTAGAATATGTCACAGAAATGCTAGAAGATATCACAGAAATGCTAGAAATACCACAACGATGTCGACAATGTTTTATTTATTTATTATCTTTGAGTATACCCATATAATGTTTGGCCTACATGGGTGAAGATGGGACCACATCACTCTTTCTTATTTATTCTCCATTTCATATAAGAGACCGTAAAATTTTGTTCACTAACATCCGTTTCATGATAACATGTGCATTTACATAACAAATAAACATTGAATGATACGAAAGCATCGATTTAAAAGAATAAAAATGTAAAACTTTGCCGGAAATCTATATACTTCTATTTAATTGAATTCAACTTTGCGGGAAATCTATATACTTCTATTTAATTGCGGGAAATCTATATACTTATCTTTTTTTGTGAAAACAAGACTGTAGTGATCGAAAATCTAACTTTTTTTTTTTCTTACGAAAAAAGTGATAAAATGTGTTACATTTAAGTATGTTGTTGGAATTAAATAAGTATTTTAAGAAGATTCAAAATTTAATCAACGTATATATAATTTTGATAATGGTTTTCAAGACAAAATAATTTGTATAGATAAAAATATTTCAAGAACACAGAGAGAGAGAGAGTGAGAGAAGGGAATCTCCTTTCCGGACAAAAAAAGCTGATTTGGTATGTTTGTCTTGCAACTATAAACTTTGAAAATAAATATGGAGAACAAATTTTGACCAAAAATTTTCTCTCTTAAAATTTATGAAAGAATATATTTATAAACTCAACCACAAGAAACCTTTGATTTACTATAGGTTAAAATATAGGGTTATTTCCCATATGGCCCCCAACTTTGTGACCAGTTTCCTGCCTGGCCCCCTAGATTAACAAAAATACCCATATGGCCCATTTTTTCCGTTATCTTTTACTTTCCGTTACTCTCTCTCCTCCATCTCATTTCCTCTCTCTGCCAAGTCACCTATCACGCCACATCATCATCTTCTCCGGCAGGGGTCGCCGACCGGTAAAATTTCCGGCCGGCGACCTTCATACATTTAAAAAAAAAACATTTTCTCTCTCCAATTTTTTTTTTCTCTCTCTAGATCTGGTTCTTGAAGAACCAGATCTAGACCTCAAGAAGGTCTGATCGGACTATAGAACCAGATCTTCAAGAACTCCGTCTAAAACTTATAGAACCCAGAAAAAAGTCCCTGCATCACCTATTTAAAAAAAGTCCTGTTTCTTGAAGAACCCAGAAAAAAGTCTTTGATCTTCGTCTAAAGACTATAGAACCAAAACTAAGAAGATTTAATACTAAAAAGCTGAACTTTATTGATAAACTTGAATGAATAAAACAACTCCTAGATCCCCCTTTATATAGACTTAGGGTTTCCTTAACCTAATCAAACTCAAATAACAATTTCTAATAAATAAAATACTACTTTCCTAAACCTAATCAAATTCTAATAACAACTTCTAAATAAATAAAACACTAGACTCTAAAACCTAAA
>BEHA01050379.1:158738-199814 GCA_002897215.1 Eschscholzia californica subsp. californica | reverse complement strand
CGCGGACCGTTGGATCCGCGAGGATCCAACGTTTCTGCGTTATGGCCGAAGCAGTCCCGAAAGCCTCATGTGCGCGGCCGTTGGATCGGGTAAGATCCCGCGCATTGAACGCCATCCGTAGGATGTGCGCTCTTTGCTCAAACGACCCCCAATTTAACGTTGTCTGTTTCGACGTTTTAGTCCATATTCAACCGTTTTTCGTTCAACCTTTAGCCTTGAATTTCTCATTCATCCGGAATCGGATTTGATTGATTCTTGGCTCTAAATTGAAGAACTCGACGAGACGAACGCAATGGTGCGTTCCGTTTCTGAGTTTGACGAGTCGGGTCGAGCCAAAATTGACTCCGATTCCAACAATCCCCCACATGAATGAAAATTTTGAGGTTTTATGCTATGATATATGCAGACATACTATACTGACAGACTGACACTGACAGAGCTCATAAGCGGAACTTCGCTGCATCGGAAGAAGGTAGTCTTTCGACTTTGAACCTTTCCTAGTGAATAACTACAAGGTCTACAAGGACGGCAGTGAACTTTTCGTCTTGAACTGAGTCCTGGGAATTGTAATCCAAAATAGCTGTCACACAGCTAATCCCTTACTTACTTAGGTTCTCGGTTGTGTTCATTTCGGCTTGAAAAATCCCGATTTCATGTGTGCTTTAGAGAAGTCGGCCTAGACGATCTTCCCACGGAACCGGCATCAATTCACACACATATAGGTTATCCGTAATAAGGTATCCTGCTATACCTCACGTTAGAATCAAGTTCTAAGTTTTCAGATTCATTAAAAGCTTAATGCTTAGCCTCTCACTGCAGGCAACACTGTTGTCATCCTAGGAATGGGTAAGAGATAAAAATCTCTTACAGTGTTACTCTCGAGTCAGGATATAGCTTCAGTTGCCCTTTGAACCTAGATCGTGGGATCTCCAGTCATCTAGGTAGGGTTTCACCATGCCTTTACTCATTTACTTTAGGCGTTAGCCCCATTCCCCTTGATGATGCAACTACTAACTCTCAAGATAACCCTTTTGTAAATGGATCCGCTAGGTTATCTATGGATCTTATATAATTTATAGTTACGATCCCTTCAGAGAGAAGTTGCTTAACGGTATTATGTCTTCGACGAATGTGTCGAGACTTACCGTTGTACATCTTGCTTTGTGCCAGTGCAATTGCTGCGTGGTTATCGCAGTGTATGTTGATTGCAGGCACCGCCTTTGGCCATATTGGAATATCTTCAAGGAATTCTCGCAACCATTCTGCCTCTTCCCCTGCTTTATCTAGAGCAATGAATTCTGAATCCATTGTCGATCGAGCAATGCACGTTTGCTTCGAAGATTTCCAAAATATGGCAGCCCCTCCCAGTGTAAACACATATCCACTGGTTGACTTAGTGTCGTCGGTATCTGATATCCAATTTGCATCTGCATATCCCTCTAAGACTGCGGGATATGTGGTATAATGGAGTCCGTACTCCTTCGTCTTTCTTAGATACCGTAACACTTTCGTTATGGCGTTCCAATGTGTGTTATTCGGGTTACTCGTAAATCTACTTAGCTTACTGACTGAGTAGGCTATGTCTGGTCGAGTACAGTTCATTAGGTACATCAGACTTCCAATAATCTGGGAGTACTCTAATTGTCTTACTGCGTTCCCTGTATTCTTCATTAAGTGGATACTTGGATCTATCGAAGTATTCGCCACTTTTAGGTCATCTTTGCTGAATTTTTCTAAGATTTTCTCAACGTAATGCGTTTGAGATAAACTTATCCCTTCAGCCGTCTTGGAAACCTTAATTCCAAGAATGACCTCCGCTTTCCCTAAATCTTTCATGTCGAAAGTTTTCGAAAGCATCTTTTTAGTTATTAATGACATCTAAATTATTTCCCATAATTAGCATGTCATCTACATACAAACATAGAATAACACATCCTTTCGCAGTGATCTTTGTATAGACACATTTATCACATTCGTTGATCTTGAATCCGTTTGATAATAATATGTCATCAAACTTTAAGTGCCACTGCTTTGGAGCTTGCTTTAGCCTATATAGTGATTTCACTAACCTACACACTTTCTTTTCTTGACCCGGAGCTATGAACCCTTCTGGTTGGTTCATATATATCTCTTCTTCGAGTTGTCCGTTGAAGAAAGCGGTTTTCACATCCATCTGATGAATTTCCAGATTATATAAGGATGCTATAGCTACTAACACTCTGATTGAGGTGATTCGACTAACTGGAGAATAGGTGTCGAAGTAATCTAAACCTTCTTTTTGTTGGAATCCCTTTGCGACAAGTCTCGCTTTATACTTGTCTATAGATCCATCTGTTTTCAATTTCCTTTTGAAAATCCATTTGCAGCCTAGAGGCTTACAACCCGGTGGGAGGTCTACTAGCTCCCATGTATGATTTTGCATGATGGATTCTATTTCACTATTAACAGCTTCTTTCCAGAATGGAGCTTCTGGAGTAGTCATTGCTTCTGTGAAAGTTTGAGGTTCATTTTCAACCATATATGTTAGAAAATAAGGACCAAATGTCTTAACTTTCTTTGTCTTTTTGCCCCTTCGAGGTTCGAGTGTTGTTTCCTCGATTTCCATATCATCTTCTTTAGATGTTTCTGGATTTCCCTCTTCCTCATCCCTTACACATTTTCTACTTTCAGATGAGACTTCTGAATTCTGTTTGCAAGGAAAGATGTGTTCAAAGAACTTAGCATCTCTCGATTCCAGAATGGTGTTTACGTGTATATCTTTAATTTCAGACTTCTGTACTAGAAATCTATAGGCGCCACTATTTATTGCGGGCCCTATGTATACACAGTCCACAGTTTTAGGTCCTATCTTGACCCGTTTAGGAGGAGGAACTAATACCTTCGCTAGACACCCCCACACTTTCGTGTATTTAAAGGATGGCATCCTTCCTTTCCACAATTCATATGGAATTTTACCAGTTTTTCTATGGGGTAACTTATTTAATAAGTGATTCGCCGATAATATCGCCTCCCCCCCACAAGTTCTGAGGTAAACCAGAACTTATTAAGAAAGCGTTCATCATTTCTTTTAACGTTCTGTTTTTCCGCTCTGCTACACAATTTTGTTGAGGTGTATAAGGAGCCGTCGTTTAATGAACTATGTCATTCTTCACACATATCTCGGCGAAAGGAGATTCATACTCTCCACCTCGATCGCTTCTCAAAGCCTTAATCTTTTTATTAAGTTGAGTTTCCACTTCGGTTTTATAAAGCTCGAACTTAGCGATTGCTTCATCCTTACTCCTTAGTAAGTAAACATAACAAAACCGAATGGAGTCATCGATAAAGGTGATGAAGTACTTTTTACCACCTCTGGTTTGAACCATCTTTAAGTCACAGAGATCACTGTGAATTAAGTCTAGAGGTTCTGTGTCTCGTTCTATTGATTTGAACGATGTCTTAGTCATCTTTGATTCTACACATGTTTGACATGTTCGTTTTGAATCAATTTCGACTTTCGGAATTAACTCTAAGTTCATTAATTTCTTTAATGACTTGTTATTCACATGTCCTAGTCTTTCATGCCAAATATTAAAAGACTCAGCAATATAAACGGAATTATTAATTTTATTAATAATAGACGCCTTTGGCGTTACAGAGGTTACATTTAGTTTAAATAACCCCCCACATAAGTAGCCTTTCCCAACATACATCCCATTCTTAGACAGGACGAAGTTATTTGACTCAAAGATTAGTTTAAACCAATTCTTGCTTAGAAGAGAACCAGAAACCAGATTCCTTCGGATATCTGGAGCATGGAGTACATCGTTCAAAGTTACTTCCTTTCCTGAAGTGAACTTTAGTATGATCTTCCCTTTTCCTCTGACCTGGCTGGTTGAGTTGTTTCCCATGAACAGGGTTTCTCCTTCACCTACTTCGTTATAAGAAGAGAAGAGGCTTTTGTCACCACAAATGTGACGAGTTGCTCCGGTGTCGACCCACCACTCTCTCTGGTTGTTAACCAGGTTAACTTCAGATACCACTGCATAGAGGTTCAAGTGAAGAAGTTTCTCAGACACTTCTTCAGCTTCAGTAATCATAGCACATAGATTCTGAGTTTCGGTGTCTTCTACCAGCGAGGCCTGGTCATTCGCCTTCTTATGTCGGTTGCCATTTTTGGAACGACAATCCTTAGCCGAATGGCCTCGTTTTCCATAGTTGTAACATTGGCCGAACCTGGTCTTTTTCTTCAGCTTTCCTCCGTTTTTAGACGGATGCTTACGCTTCTTACTTGGACCGGTCTCTATGACGTTCACATTCGAGAGTCTTTCAGAGTTCTTCTCGGCAATGCGACTGTCCTCTTCGATTCGAAGCTTTAGGATGAGTTCTTCAAGACTCATATCCTTATTCTTGTGGCAGAGATAATTTTTAAAGTCTTTCCACCCCGTGGGTAATTTTTCAATCAGAGCTCGGACCTAGAAAGGTTCATTCGTTATCATGTTCTCTGCCTGTAGTTCCTGTAGGAGACTCTGCAGTTCTTGGACTTGGGTCATAACTGGTTTTGAATCAGTCATCTTGTAGTCCAAGAATCGTCCTACGATGAACTTTTTGACACCCGCCTTTTCAGTTTTATACTTATTGATAAGGGTGTCCCACAGTTGTTTAGACGTTTCTATAACCGAATATAGATTATAGAGTCCGTCATCTAAACTGTTCAGGATATAGTTCTTGCACAAGAAGTCTTCTTGTTTCCATGCATCTATTTCAGCGGTACGTTGCGCCTCATCCTCTATTTCTGCATGGGCGGATCTCTCTTCGGTTAAGTATTTAACCAGACCCAATGTCGTTAGGTAGAACATCATCTTCAACTTCCATCGGTTGAAGTCAGTTTCCTTGAACTTCTCTGGTTTTTCCCCATTGTTGGTGTTAGGCGGAATAACTCGTAGAGTAGTTCTTGTTCGTGCCATTTCTTTTTCTGAAACACACAGAAAGTAAACCAAATTAATATCTTATAACCAGAGAAATAATCGTTATTAAAATGTCTTAAGATTGTTGCTTCTCTGGTTATCAATCAAGAAGTCGATTTCTCTCTGTCTTGGCTTGATTTAGACAGAGTTTCCTTTCTCTAACTTATAGAGAGATAAACTATTAAAGAATAATAATTTATCAATATTCCTTCTTTCGGACTAACCGAGATAGGTGTTAATGTAGTCGAGGCAAGAATAAATTCTCTTTCCTTAAGACATTTTACACCCCCGTGACAGTACCAAACGTTAGGGTGTATGCCTTCGGGATACAACGACTTTCCTTTCAGAGTTTTAAGATGGTACTTCTTTATTCTGAAAGCGGACGAACCTTTGTAAGTATTATGAGCTCTTAGACTAATGCGGATGATCTTCTAGATGCTTCAGAAATTCAAATTTCACTCGAAACTTCTTTCTTCCTTTTTCTAGATATTCTAGTCTAACCAGAACCTCTAGAAATACTTCCTAATTAGATATTCTAGACAAACCAGAACCTCTAATTGTTAGAAGGAAAGAGAAGAAGAAAATGAATTGAATTGATGAAAAATGAAGTGGGTTTGGTGGGTTTATATAGGAATTGAATAGGTATATTAGTTTGGGACATATCTCTTGATTTTTGGGGACAAAACCCTTAGTTTTTGGGACACAACTCTTAGAAATGAGTTGGTTACATAACTGAAAATTTCGGGTGAGTTCTGGGCCATCAGATTTGGCTAAAAAACTCGGAGTGAACGACAACCGTTAGATGGAGAGTCACCGTCCCAAAATCGTGCCCAACAGATGGTCAAGATGGCTGTTGGATGGGAATCTAGCGAAATCCCACCTCTGTCCCGACGCGGGGTGAACGCGGACCGTTGGATCCGCGAGGATCCAACGTTTCTGCGTTATGGCCGAAGCAGTCCCGAAAGCCTCATGTGCGCGGCCGTTGGATCGGGTAAGATCCCGCGCATTGAACGCCATCCGTAGGATGTGCGCGCTTTGCTCAAACGGCCCCCAATTAACGTTGTCTGTTTCGACGTTTTAGTCCCTATTCAATCGTTTTTCGTTCAACCTTTAGCCTTGAATTTTTCATTCATCCGGAATCGGATTTGAGTGATTTTTGGCTCTAAATTGAAGAATTCGACGAGACGAACGCAATGGTGCGTTCCGTTTCTGAGTTTGACGAGTCGGGTCGAGCCAAAATTGACTCCTATTCCAACAGTATTCAACCTCAAACTGGAACAAAATGATTATGATGACCATCATGAATGGACTTGCAGTTTCTTTTGTTGAAGATAGATTTGTTGAGTTTACTGTTAGTGAGAGTTTTTATCCTGCATGTAAGAGGTTTTTTCGTGGTACAGAAATAGATTGTAAATTGTTTTCAAATAAGAAAATAGATGATAAATGATTGCCTTGATTAAATTTCCTTGACTTTAAACATTTGGAAGTCGAATCAAAGGCTACATGCATATCTATAACCAGACACTTCATTTGTTGTTGTCTTGAACAATATGAGTATGTTGGCTCCTGTTGCACTGAGTGTACGATGCTTTATTATTTGTTGACTTTAAATGTTTTAAATCTATAATTTTCTATGTTTTTTGGCAAATGGACCTGTAAGATCTTCATAGTTGTATTATGATAATTTCGACACCTTGAGATGGTTTGATTTCGACATTTATATAGATCAATAGATTTTAATTTTGAAGCTGATGAAGGTGGATCTCGATTATTCGATTCAATTAACAACATAATGACGAGACAAGATTTTGAATCTAAATATCATCATTGTATGTCTTAGTCATCCTCAAAGTATCTGCCAAGTGATCTTATCTTTTTGCCTTTTATTTTGTAACTAGGTATGACCGATGCCTCCGGCACGGACACTGCTGATTTATAACAGGTTTATTCCTAAAAGTTTGAATTTGAATAATGAAATTGAAACAAAAAAAGTAATAACTAAAAAATTACAAAGTGGTGAAAATGGTATCCAGATCATGCTCGAATTTTTTGTTCGGACCTGGCATACACTCATCACAAAGACTACTCGACATTGATATATGATGCATGCAAATTTTTAGTGATTCACATATTCATAGTTCGACCAACATAATGATGCAAAATATACAAAAATTGCTATCGATGTGTAACATATGAAAAAAACACATATGATGTTTAATGCTAACAGTTATTAAGTTCAGATAGCAAATCATCTATCATGGACATTATCTCTCCTTCATCCTTTGCACTGGATTACATACCATGTGCACATCTAGAGAAGCCCCCATTATGCATACATACTAATCACACCTTCACACAGGATATAATTGGAGTAAAGTCTTTGATGTTGTCGAGGATAATCCATGAAGCAACGATAACATTCACTTACTAAACATATCGAAAAGTAGTTCAAAAAAAAAAAAAAAAAAAAAAAACATATCGAAGAGTGCTCCTTTCGTCAAACACATATAACTCAATCAACCCGCACGGGTTACAACCCTACTAATATAACAGCCTCCTTGTTTCGTCTTCAGTAAGAAAAGGTTCCCTCCCAGGCTCCCACTATTTCTTTCTTCCACAACTACAGACTTCTCAGTTCTCCCCACCATTTCATTTCTGTGAACATTCCAAATCTCTCGTCTCTTTGCTCCAAACCAAAGGTTAGGGTTTCTGTCACTTACACTTTTTAATCTTCTGGTATTTGATGTAACATTACTAGGGTTTTTCTTGATTTGGGTAAAAAAGATCTTGTGAATATTTAGATCTGATCGTCTGTTTATCGATTCTAACTAGACTACCCTCTATAGATTTTCTATTTGCTTATCTTGGTCATGCTAAATTAGCACATAAGCAACGGGTTTGATTGTGGAAAAGTTCATTTTGTAGTTCGGGTTGCTTGTTTGTTGATTAGAATCAGGAAGTGGTTCATGTCTATGTTCTTTGTTTAGGTTAGGTCATGCTAAGTAAGGATTTATGTGGCTTATTCTAATTAGGGTTTTACCTGATCTTACTTAGACTTTTAGTTAATTCCGTTGGTTCCTGATTTAGGGCATGGAAAGGGCAGTTTGTTGGAGCTTGATTGAGTGTTCTGTGATGGGTCTATTTCGACTGTTTCAGATGTATTTAGAGTTGGGATTAACTTGAGTATGATTCTTTTTGAAAACTTTTAGCTTGGTGACATTTTAGTATGATTGCTTAACTAGGAACCTGCTCAAAGATGCATCAACTAAAAGTGTTTATGTAGTATATTGAATTCTAATGTTTAGATCCAAGCATCTTTTAAATGAAGTGCTCAAACTTGTGTCCAACTCTTCAAGAAAATGTTTCTGAAGTCATGTGGTAATAGCTATCTTCTTTGACGATAATGGCATGAAATCTAAGTGCTACTTGGCTTGAGTAAGACCAAAACAATGAATTATTCTGTAACGTTTAAGGATTTCGAAGGAAAACCAAATTGCATTTAAGTTCCAAATTGTAACTATATTTGTAACTTTGTATAATTAATGTTTGTATAATCTATGTTGTCTACTGATATTTTAGGTGTGTAAGCATGAAACTTGATAGTGGGCTTGAAAATTCTTCTACTATTCTCCTTGGAGGAAGCAACACATTCGGCACAGATTTTTCTGCTCCCCCGTCGTTTGAACTTCCCATTACCCATGATGTGAGTTTATCCAATTTTCAATTATCAATGTGCTAATTCCTGTCGAAAGTAGCCATTAGTTCTAATATCTGATTTCCTTTTCCTCCTCGTTTCAGTTCGATGATTATCAGAAAAAGTCAGTACAGATGGTCAAGCCTGCAAAAGGGACGACCACCCTTGCTTTCATTTTTAAGGAAGGAGTCATGGTTGCAGCTGATTCTCGAGCTAGCATGGGAGGATATATCTGTATGTATTAAATGCTTAACTGAATATCTTGTGGTTCTCTTAAGAGTCTTAACACGCACGCACACATAGACAGGTCTATATATATGGTTTCCTGTGTCCAATTTCTTGAACAATTTAAATGTTGTACATAGTATTAGTGATTTCCAGTGGTCTAGTTGAAATGTTGAATAATATAATAGCATATAATAGCCTATTGTAGTTTGCCCTACATATTTCCTGAAGCGGAGACATCTTGGGAAAATAAGTATGGAACTTTCCTTCTGGCCTTCTTGACTAGCTGTACATTTTACGTAGTTGTTGATGTGGTGATAGCCTCCAATTGAAAATTGCATGCTCTCAGGGGTATGTGCAATTGTTTTTCCTTGTACAGCCTATCGCCTAAGTTTGTTTTTCCAGTGAGCAGTTGCATTCTTTAAAATGCATATTTGAATTTTATATTATCTTGAGTTACGAGTGGATAATAAAGGGGGAACCAACGTAATAAGAAGACTTAATTATTTGGTGTTTATGTAGCAGGAAAATTTTCATAAGGTGTATCAGGAAATCACGTTATTTTCTTTCAGTTATTTTATGTTTCCATTTCTTTTTCTTTTCTTTATTCTAGTTTAGATTAGAGCAAGTAAACAATGGAGTGAAATCACTATTTGTGTTCACTGCTGTTTGACCAAAACTCAGTTTTTAGGCTACCTTACATTCTTGAACTAAGATATCTTATTGGGTCCAATTACATTAGCATTTAGGTTTGTAAGACCGTAACAAAATTTTTTAGAGCAGTTTCAGCTGTGACTCGAAAAATTAGGCGTACGAGCTCACGAATTAACATATCTTTACTGATTTTGAAGCATCACAATCTGTGAAGAAAATCATTGAGATTAATCCTTACATGCTTGGTACAATGGCTGGAGGAGCTGCAGATTGTCAGTTTTGGCATAGAAATTTGGGCGTTAAGGTAATCCTATTTCAACGACATTGACTTCTGACTTCTTCTCCCCTGCACTAATTGTTTAGTAATGGTCAGTTTGCAATCTCTAGTACTGCTGAACTGATTTAATAATGGAGAAGACACTATATTCGAACTACTAGCCTATTAAGTACATAATAACATGACTAGTTTTCTGTTTGGACCGAGATAAGCTTATTTTCTTTTTCTTTTTATTTTTCTTGAAGATGGATAAGGTTATGAATCGTATTATATTTCATCCTGAAAATTTTATAATTTCCATTCACATGGATACTAATTCCGGAACTATGTTTGGCTAAGCTCGAAATCGGGTCCTCAAGCAAGTTCGAGTCAATGTTTTCCTACTTGGGTTGATGTTTAGGTTATGCGCGTACCTGTATGGTCATAATTATTTTAAGCTTGAAACATAACCATAGAACGATGAGGTCTCGGAACACCTATTTACTTTAAGAATAAAGAGGATTAGATTCTTACAAACATAGTTGATGATTAATTTTTAGGTAAAAGATTAACTTCTGCCTATAAACAGGTGATAGAATCTGTAACTTAAAATGCTTATTTATTTTACTTTCTGTTTCTAGTGTCGGTTGCATGAGTTGGCAAACAAAAGAAGGATTTCTGTAACAGGAGCGTCAAAACTTCTGGCTAACATTCTTTACTCATATCGCGGAATGGGTCTTTCAGTTGGTACCATGATTGCAGGATGGGATGAAAAGGTAATGACATTGTCGATTTCATATAGTTTCAGCCTTTCAGGACCTGCTTACGAGTATATGTACGAAATGTTTATTGTGCTTATATGGTGTTGCTAAACAATTTTCTTGTCACCTTAGGGTCCTGGACTATACTATGTAGACAGTGAAGGAGGAAGGCTCAAAGGAATGAAATTTTCTGTCGGATCTGGTTCTCCATATGCTTATGGTGTTCTTGATAACGGGTATTGCTTTCTCATGTAACATTGTTCTATATATTTAAGATGCGGAAATAGTAACCATTTAATGATACATTTGTTGCTGTTACCCAGGTACCGGTATGACATGTCAGTTGAAGAAGCGGCAGAGCTTGCCCGCAGAGCTATATACCATGCAACATTTCGTGATGCAGCTAGTGGTGGAGTCGCTAGTGGTACTCTCTCTCTCTCTCTCTCTCTCTCTCTCTCGCTCATGTACGTGAAGCTGTTTATTTGTCCCGTTACGATGAACTTTGTCTTTGTTGTAGTTTATCACGTTGGACCCAATGGATGGACGAAGATGTCTGGAGACGATGTCGGCGAGCTTCACTATAAGTACTACCCAGTTGTCCCGACTACTGTTGAACAGGAAATGGCTGAAGTTCCAGCTGCTTGAGTTCATTTAGATGATCTTGCCATGTCAAAATCTGTTTCGTTATTGTAATGATTCATTCACACTGATCAGGAACTCACACATGAATCTGTTGGATATGTGAAAATCAATTTCAGGACATGCATTTGACTGGGTAAAAGTAGAACCATCTTTTTCACCTTGATGAATGTAACTTTGCATGAACATCGATTTACAGTTATTCAGAGCTCTTCTCTCTCAATGAACCTGTGAATTGCTATTATCTGCATTTTCAATCTATTCGTTCGTCTACCCTACCCGATTTCTTATGAATAAATGGATCTCCACATCAACACATGTCTTATTGTTGATGTCGTGATTCTTGGATGTGCTGCTGAGCCAAGCAAATAACATCCAAATCCATATTACCCCAAAACTCGTCGGTCCAAATAAAAAGATCCAGATGGTTGGTACACATAGCTAATCTTTCAGACAACCGAGCTCGATAAATTATCAGTATCATCTTCGCCTTTGCTGTCATAGCCAAAGTCCAACAAAGTCTTTGAAAAAGCTTAATAGTCTAGGGTTCTAATCAGCCATCTTCTTTGCCTTTGCTGTCATAGCCGAAGTCCAACGAAGTCTTTGAAAAAGCTTAATAGTCTAGGGTTCTAATCCATGTTGAACTATCGCTCTCTGAGCGAATTTAAGTGGTTCTTGAAGTAGACAAATCTGCATATCTATTTCCTTTTTCACTCTTTCAGCCCCACTAACCTCATAAAAATCACATCTGGCTGTGTGGGTATACTTCCAACCAAGTTGCCTTCATCCCCATCAGCACTGGAGGACCCTCTATCCTTATGAGACATAACTTTTGTGAGCTTCTACCTTATTTATGTAGGCAATTCGTGGGACATTGGAATTACATTGGGTCTAGTTTATCATGAAATTGAGTTTCAAAGAGAGACCCATATATATAAACCCCATATCTGTCCCTTGCCAGATGCCATTTTGATGATTAATCAAGACCTCACATGATTCAAGCTATACATCCAGGTTGTATTAGTTAAAGGGAAATATGATAAAAAAGAAAGGCCTTGTAACTTCCATTCAATCATATAATACTTTTCAACAACCTATATTCAAAAGTATAAAAGAAAAGTAGACAAAACCTACTCATCACTATATCATAATCTTTCTTATGATCTTCAATAATCAATATTAGTTAATATATGGAAAAGAGAGTATTTACTCATTAGCTAAAGTCTAAAGTCTCTCGGAGTAATTGAAATCTAATGTATATCTTGTTCTCAAACTTTTAGGGTTTCCTCCATATTTACCAAACAATAGGTCTATGTGTACAAACTTTCCTATTGAGTATTGAATGAAATACCAGTTTATCTTTTTTTTTGTTGAAAGCAATATAAAAAAACAAGAAAATTACAACCCCAGGTCCTGCCTCATCGCCTCTCTAGAATTCCAAATACGTCTAGCTTTGTGTCTTCTACCCCTTTGGCCAGATGATCTGCCATAATATTAGTTGATCGGGGACTGAAAAGAAATTGAACTTGCGTGAAGTTATTGCATATTAAGCTGATGTTATCCCTGTGAATCTTCGATTGCCACTGAATATCTTGTTTCTGGTCCCTAAGGTGTGATATAAGATTGAGATTGTCACTTTCCACTTGAAGATGTGTTATGTTGAGGTCCGATGCCCATCTGGTGGCTTGGAGAATCGCAATACATTCACACTCCTCTGCAGTCTGTCCCCTGATGGTGTCGGCCATTGCAATTGTGAATTCCCCATTCTCGTCATGGATGATGCAGCCTATACCGGCTGGATCTAAATAACTAGTGAAGGAGGCATCCACGTTGATTTTGAGGAAAGGCGGTGGCGGAGGACTTCATTTAGGTTGCTCGGGTTTCAAGGAGTGCGTTTTTACAGCCTGAGTATTGGTGACGAAACTCTGAATCATTTGAATCACTTGTTGTGGTGAATAATCTTTATTACCAAAGCTTTTTTCACATCGCTCTTTCCAAATAAACCACATAATTTTGCTCATCAATGTAATTTTGGTTTCCTCTAGAGTCTTCCAGACCAGAATCCAATCAAGAACCGTCGAGAAGTTGCTAGTTCTGATATTAAAATGGAGCCAAATAGCTCTAGCGAAATTACAGTGCAGCAGCAGATGCGATAAGGATTCACGCTCCTCACAGAACGAGCAAGTATAGTAACTTCCAATGAATTGCCCAATTTTATCTCTCACCGGGAGACTATTAGTACAGCATTTCCAGAGGAATAATTTGATCCTCGGGATGGTTTGAATATACCAAATAAAGTTTTAATTGGTTTTCTCGTAGTTCAGAGCATTAAGACGTAAATGCGAGTACATCGATTTAATCGTGAAATTACCAGATTTAGTTAAGGTCCAAATCATGACATCATCAGCCTGAGGGTGCAAATTAATGCTAAGAATAGCATTTCTAATGTGTTCCGCGAAGTAAGTTTCAAGCAGGTCAACATTCCACCTATCATGCACAATCAAGTCAACCACCTTATCAAAGGGGCAATTGTTATCATTAGTTAATGGAGGAGCATGGTTGGGAATGCAATAGTCAGACCAAATATTTACATTCGTACCCTTGTTAACGTCCCAGAATATGAGGTTCTTTATCTTGTTTATCGGTTTAGCCAGAGATTTCCAGAACCAAGAATGGTTTTGTTTAGGAGGAGAAGGTTGTTCAGCTTTCGGGAAGTATTTAGCTTTAAGAAGACGAACCCAAGGGGCATTAGGGGTTTTATAAAGGCGCCAACTTAGTTTACTGAGGAAAGCCTCATTATCAAGAATAGGTAGACGGAAGCCAAGCCCACCATAGCAGCGAGGCCGGCAGATCGAGGACCAGTTGATTGTGTGAATCGATTTGCATTTTCCCCACCAAAAGGACCGTTGAATGGTCTCGATGCGCTTGCTAATCCCTTTAGGGATAGCAAAGCATTGCATCTGGTATCGGGGAACAACCGCTGCAACAGTCGAGATGACAACTGAGCGACCAGCCTGGGGAGAACGTTGGTTTTCCATTTAGAGAGTTTATTCTGAATCTGGTCAATTAAAGAAGAAAAGGCTTGCACCTTTTTAGCTCCAATGAAGAGTTTAGACCCGAGGTACTTGTCTAGGGAGGAGGCTTGGTGCACTTTGAGGGCTTTACTGATCATACGCTTGAACTTAGGATGGGTGTTTTTAGAGAAAAAAACAGTGGATTTGTTGTAGTTTATAATTTGCCCAGATTCATTACCGAAGACACTCAGAATGTTGATCAGAGAGGAAATATTATCGAGCGTGTTACGACCAAAGATAATGCAGTCATCGGCGAAGAGGAGATGGTTGAAGTTGAAAGCGGAGCGAGGAACAGAGAACCCCGAAAAGGTGAAAGGACTATTAGGGGAATCTAGAAGTCTGCTCAGGCCCTCCATGGCGATCGTGAAGAGGAAAGGGGATAGAGGGTCCCCTTGTCTCAATCCTCTAGAGACATTGAAGGAGTTGCCAGGGCGACCATTGATCAAGACGACCATCGAGGAAGAGGAGATACAGGAATGAATCAGACGAATCCAATGGGGATCATAACCCAGCTTAGTCATGATAGAGAGCAAATAAGACCATTCAACACGATCAAAAGCCTTAGACATGTCGAGTTTCAGACCAAAATAGCTTTTCGAGCCTCGTTTAGATTTGAAAGAGTGGGCAACTTCCTGGCTAATAATGATGTTGTCCGTGATTTGACGACCCGGGAGATAAGCAGCTTGGTAAGGAGAAATAATATCCGGAAGCGTAGTTTTGAGGCGATTAGCAAGAATCTTGGTGATGATTTTGTAAGTGGTGTTAAGGAGACTGATGGGTCTGAAGTCCGTCGTAGACTGCGGGGATTTGGTTTTAGGGATAAGGCAAATATGAGTATGGTTCGAGCCTGGGGGGAGAGAGGAGGAGCGGAAGAAGTTGTTAACCATCTGGATGATATCTGGTTTGACTGTCTCCCAATTCGTGTGGTAGAAGAAAGGAGGAAAGCCATCGGGGCCCGGAGCAGCCTCGGACTTAAGAGAAAAGGTGGCATTGCGAATCTCATCCTCATTAGGGGTAGTAGTAAGAACCAGATTTTGGAGTGGCGTGATTTGCGAATGGAACAGATTTTGGATGATCCCCACATTACCCGAAGGGGAAGACGTAGAAATGTTTTTCAAAGTATCGGAGAAGATTTGGGAGATCTCAGAGGGATCCGAACACCAGGAATTATCCGCTCTTTTAATGGAGGTAATATGATTCTTCCGGTTTCTGGTAATAGCCTTGGCATGAAAGAATTTCGTGTTACGGTCTCCAAGGTGGATATTAGCTTCCCTAGATTTTTCTTTCCAAAGGCTTTCCTGTTGGTTATACGCCTCTTCGAGCTGGGAGTAAAGGGAGAGAAGAGAATCGGGATTGGTGTTAGATTGGATGGAGGAGACAAGCCTCTTAATACGGTTCTCGATGTGCCCAAAAACCGTTTTATTCCACTTAGACAATTTAATGGCCAGACAGTTAAGCTTTTGTTGAATGAGGGTGGGAGAAGGGGGCCAGTTATCCTGGACGAATGCACTACAGTCCGGATGAGACATCCAAGTGCGTATGAATTTGAAAGGTTTGCTGCCTGAGGGAGAATAAGGGGTGATAGTAAGCAAGATAGGCAGGTGGTCTGACCCGACTCCAGGAAGGTGCTGCACTCTAGAATGGGGGTACATCGACAACCAGGACAGATTGGAGAGGGCACGGTCAAGACGCTCTTGAACAAGATTACCTTTGAATTGTCTATTCGACCATGTGTAAGAGGGGCCACTGAAACCAAGATCCTGGAGGCCAAACTCATGAGTGAAGGTCAAAATTTTCTTAGCATAGTGGGGGAGGGGTTTGGGTAGGCCACTTTTATCCGAGGGGTGCAATATAGCATTCAGATCCCCAATAATAGTCCACGGATGTTCAGGAGTCGTGCGGAGGGAACTCAACAGCTCCCACGGTTTAAGTTTGTTGGTATTGTGCGGACAACCATAGTCAAGTTAGGAAGGGTGTGTGAGTCAATAAAGCTACTGGTCTGGGCAATATGTAAAGTGCCGGGTTGGGGCTGAAGCAGGGTCCCCGGGTCCATAGTGGTCTCCAAAATGTGAGTCATCTAGGCTAGGCCAGGCCGAAAAGACAAAAAACTAGAGAAGCAATAACCGAAAACCGAAATACACTGAAAACCACTAAGCACCAAACAGGAACAAAAAATAGAAAGGCCTACCGGCCACCAAACAGCTAACCCCCTAAAACCCGGTACACGTAACAAGAGAGCCAAAAAGGCCCAGAACCGAACTCACAAGGAGTTAATTCTAAAGGCACCACCCAGGTAAAACTCTCTTGCTTGTGTACCCGAGAGAGACCAGCAAAACAAAACAAGCTAAACAGAAAAGAAAAAAACAGACCAAACAAAAACAAGTAACAGAAACCAGAAAGACTATCGGCACCGAGACTAGGCAGGTGGGATAACGGCACCCTCCGCACCCTGAGCGACGAGAATGTCTAAGCTTCGGGACAGAATACTTGACTCCTCTAACAGTTGACGCGCCTCTCTGTTAGCCAGCAACCTGGAATGGTAGGAAGGAGAGTCGGTTGATTCGTCTGATGAGCTAATAGATTGGTGGGATGGACTGGATCTGACCCTCTTGCCAGTGGTTGAAACACGAAGAGAAGAATGGTTAATTTGTTGAACAGGGGATGAAGGTGGAGCTCTAGGAAGGGGTTCTTCAGGAGGAAGAGAAATGATGGCTTCCTCGATATCCTCCATGGGCTCGTAGCTCGAGTCATCGTCGGCATCCGACTGGAGCAAAGGGTTCTGGTCTGGGCAGTGGCCAATGGGGTGTTCGATGATCCTGCATGATTGACAAATAGCCCCAGGGAATTTTTGGTAGCTAATGTTGAAGTTACATTCAGTGTCGACAAAGAGAAGGTTAATTACAGCCAAGAGGGGAGTGCAGACATCATATAGAAAGTGGACCTTGATAACTTTGTTGTTGATGAAGCTGAGACTCCTGGGTTTGATCTCGATGATCTTACCCATCCTCTCAAAGATAGTATCCAGATCCTCCTTATTCTGTATGGCTAATGGCAGCTTATAGAGGGTGCACCACATGGGCTCGTAGTATAAGTCATTCGTGCTTTCCGTGAGAGGAAAGTCCACTTGTTTGAGCACTAGGAGCATCCCTCTCACGATCCAGGGCCGACCAAAGTTAATAGCGTTGAGAATGAGAAGGCTTTTAGGTTTTATGAGAAAGGTGTTGACCGGACCTGCGACCGGAGCATAATGGCAGTCCCGGAAAAAAATCAAAGAGCGGGTACAACAACCTCCTGAGTTGAACGAAGGAGGCCTCCTCTGGACAACACCAACGAGCCACGAAGCCTTGAGAGATGGCTTGGAGTTCATGATTAGTAGAGGGTTTCTGATATTTCAAAGAGAGGTGACCTCTGGGAGCGACTGCGAAGTGGGTAGCCATGAGTGGAAGAAGGGAACTATTGATAGTTGGGATGGAGAAAGGAGAGAATACAAAAGAGGTGTGGGGAGAATTGAAGAAGAAGGGGAGGAACCAGAAGTATTTAAAGGCGAACTTATGAAGAGACAAGAAGAGGTATCCCTAAAAGATGATCGCCATGCATGCTCAGGGATTGGGTGGTGCCAACCACCCGGCTTGACTACTCGCCGGACAAAGACTCTTGACATACTAGAGAGATAAAAAAATCAAAACCAGAGAGAGAAAGAGAGAGAAAAGAAGAAAGAAAGAGAGAGAGAGAGAGAGAGAGAGAGAGAGAAGGAAGACAAACTATAAATCGAAAAACCAACCGGAAAAGATCTTTTGCGTGGGAGAGAAAGGAAAAAGAAAAGACGAGGGTTTAATCAGGCGTTAGGTGAGGGTACGTACCATAAATGAGATCGATCCGTGTAGAAGAAGGGGTCTCGGAAATCGTCTCTTACCTGCCTTGAATGTACCTCGATTAGATTCTCCGCCAATGTTCTCTTTGCCTTCTGGTGGATTCAATTGACTGCATGCAAAGTGACGACTGCTTAGGGAGGTGAACCGGTGTTGATTGGGTGAAGAGCTAATCAATGATATGGTGGCGATGATGATCCTCTGTCAGGTAGTATTGAAGGCTATCTATGTGATTTCCAAGAGAGAAACCAAGGAGAGTCCGGCGAGGAGTGAATGCTGGTTGCGGCGGGGAAGGTGGAAAGGAGAAAGAGAGGGAGGGCTGACGTCACTCCAGTTTATCAATTACGTCAAATTTAACCGTGGATAAATAATACACAAAATTTCTTATATCAGAAAACTTGTTATAAACTTTAATTGTAAAAGAAATTTTTGGCGACAGGCCGAAAAATAGGTCTTAATAGCGCAACAAGCTCAATATTAACACAGATATATCAAAAACTCAAAATTTTACAAATTTTAAAATTTATCAAACAAATTATTTTTGGATGACACTGTATTTCGAATTCACCAAACAAATTGTTTTTGCATGACGTTGTTATCTTACTGCATTAATTGCATAGGAAACAAACTTGTTCCTAAACGTATCCACTGTCTACTCCTTTGTTAAACAACATGCTCGTGTGGTGGGAGTGCGGGTCGTGCGCCCAACCACAAGGAGCCTCTTGATAGGATTACGTGCAAGTCGAGAATACAAATCAAATCGTTTTGTCAACAGAAATATACATTGACGAAGTGGTGGCTTAGTGGTGGAGAATGTGCCTAGACGTTGAGGATAGAGGATTGAAAACCATGTTGGTGCAATTTGTTTTCGGGGGGATGGGTTTTAGGTCCAAATCACAGGATCGATGGGTTTAGAGGCTAAAGATAATATTAAATAGAAAATATCTCTGTTAGGAGTAATTTACATGTCTAACCTCTCTTTCTTTACTACTTGTAGCGCCCCAAATCTCAAGCTAACCGCCTTGAAATCGAAGATTTGAGACCTTCAAACTGGATCCACGAGCAACACCTACCATGAGTGCACAATCAATACCTGAAAAACAAAATAGCTGGGTTAAAACCCAACTGCAGTAGATTTCTTCAAACCTAAGTCTCGGGTAGGCAAGCTCAATCCCCAATCAAAGAAGCATTGCATTCATATTCATTATTGGCATTATCTGAAATTTAACGGTGAATACTAACATAATATATCAGATTTATCCAATCCCTCTCGAAACTAATAATTTATGTCCTTTGATTAATTATTAGGTTCTTTCGGTTCTCATATTTTAATCTAATACTAACCCTGATAATACAACGATATTTCCTTTTTTTTTTCAGCAGATAGAAAACATCATGCCTTTAACTAAGGTAAACCTTTATAGCCACAAACTTGACATGTACGTCGACAAACACATTATGTCGAAAGACACAATCATCAAACTCTCGTTCAGGTATCTCAGACCAATACACAACAAACATTGACTCTTATCAAGAATTACAAACAAGCTCACCAAACAATTCAAGTCAACAACACATGACAAGTCAGAAGGGATGATGCTCACAGTAGATCCTCACGTGGATCGCAATCTCAAACAAGCAAATAAAAATAATAATTAACAAACATAGACTCACCACTAGAAGGTATCTACCTAGGAGATACATTGCCTAAAGAACAAAGACCATGTGAATTATCTCAATAAATTCGTCCATCGGAGACTGTTCTGACACCTTGTACGAAAACAATAATAACTTCTCACTCGAAAATCGGATTAATGAACCGTTTGAACTAATAAAAATTAGACGAACAGACCTTTCCAACCATATAATAATCACACTTAGATTCATTATATATCTACACCAGATTCAATTTTAATATAAACCGACGTGCAGTAGACACTGTTCTGACACCTTGTACGAAAATTAGCGTAACTCTTCACTCAGAACTGGTATTAACAAACCGTTTGAACTAGTAGAAAGAAGACGAAGAGACCTTTCCAACCATATAAAAGTCACACTTAGATTCGTTGTATATCTACACCAGATTCAATTTTAATATAAACCGACGTGCAGTAGACACTTTCTGACACCTTGTACGAAAACTATCGTAACTCTTCACTCGGAACTCGGATTAAAGAACGGTTTGAACTAATAGAAAGTAGACAAACATACCTTTCCAAACATATAAGAATCACACCGAGATTCTTCATATATCAATACCAAATGTAAGTTGAATTTAGACCGAAATACGGTCCTCTCTATATGTTTTATGAAATTCTAGATAAAACTAGTCTGTAAGCCATTTAATCGTTCTTTCATTTGATTAACAATACTATACCTATCATGGAATAAATTGAAAGAGTCTACAAAAAAATTAGGAGATAGGAAATCTACCTCTTTTCGCCTTAGATGACTTTAAGACCACAACCATGACTTGTTCTCTCACTAGAGAACTCTATTTCCATCACTTTTCTTCTTTATTCCTCCTCCCTTCACTAAGGAGCGGCTGCACCCTCTTTCTTTTCTATAGGGTTTCCTCAAAAGTGAAGAGAAATGGGTTATTTCCCTAATGGCCCCCAACTTTGTGACCAGCTTCCCGCCTGGCCCCCTACTTTACGAGAAATACCCGTATGGCCCCCTTCCGTTATAACACCGTTTCTCTCTCTTCCATTTCTTTTCTCTCTCCTCCAGCATGTTTTCTCTCTCTGCCACCTCGTTAAAACCAGCCAAATCATCGTCTTCACCGGCAGGGTCGCCGGCCGGCCAAATTTCCGGCCGGCGACCTTCAATTTTTTTTTCTCTCTCTAAATTTTTTTTAAAATTTTATCTCCTTCAAACATAAAATTTATTTTTTTCTCTCTCCTGTTCTCTCTCTCTCTCTCCAACTAATCTCTCTACTCTCTCTCTAACTAGTAGTCAAACCAGTATTTACAGGAAAATTGTGCCCTACGAGAGAGAAAGCTATAGAAGTAAATTCCTTCAAATCTGGATCAACCCGGGGTTTCATGTTACCAACCAGTGCACCACCCATTTGATTTCATTTCATTTCTAGGGTTTCTTTTTTTGGGGTTAATCAATGATGAGGAGTTATTATTCTGCTTTTGATGGATCAGAAATATATTGTTGTTAGATTTTGAGTAAAACTTGAAGGAGATGGGGTCTGAGTAGTAGTAAAGAATCCTCTTCTTCATCGCAGAATGGTAATAAGAATCGATTGGTTGGAGGAAGTAGTAGGTCTTTTCAGTGTTCTTGTCTTGGTCGATCATCTGGATCTTATGATAATGATGTAACACCCCAAATCCAGATTTCCACGTCGGCCGCCATGAAAACCTAAACTTAAAGCATTTCTCCGTAGAACAGTAAACATATACGATATACTCATCAAGGAGAGGGTATAGTATCGAACATGAAGCTCAAAAAGTAACAATAAATCAACTACTGAAACTTTACCAAGTTTCTCAAAAGTCACAGGATGTCTCTAAATCATCGGCACAAATGTCGGACAAGATAAAACATAAATAACACCAAGTGTTTAGGAGATACAACTCCAAATAACTACCTAAAGAAAGAAAGAAAATCACTAAAGAAACTCCTCCAAGACTAACTATGACTCAAGCAGGTGGCACTTCCCGATTTCCTTGTCCTGAAAAATAAAAGGTTGGGTCAGACCCCAACAAGTAGATTTCGAAACCTCTAAAGCCTCAATAGACAGTTTCAAGAGCTACCAAAATAAATAGACAACCACTTATCATGAGAAGATGTCCAAGTATAGTATCCGATTTGTGACCATTAGAAATAAAATGTACCACATATGTAACAAACAACAAAAAGCGACATGACGAGTTGGTGTCCACCTTATGTAAGAGTGTGGCCCACAAGGTCATCCATTGTGTTAGCGCCGACCCCATACGCTCCATACCTATATCACATCCGGTAGAGAGGGTCGAACCAACCACAATACTCTTACAACCCTTCACCAACTCCATCATGTTACACATACATAATATCACACCATTTGTAATAAACAACCAAAAGCAATATGACAAGTTGGTATCCACGTTGTATGAGAGTGTGGCCCACAACGTCATCCATTGTGTTAGCGCCGACCCCATACGCTCCATACCAATATCACATCCGGTAGAGAGGGTCGAACCAACCACAAAACTCTCACAACTCTCCACCAACTCCATCACATCACACACATATAATAGCATCACACCACAACATACATAAATCAAAATCATATTCGATAATATATTACGACATACGAGTTCCATATTTGTAATTTTGCAAGTAATGAATCAATGATGATAATAGCCTAAAATTCTCATATCATGTTGAGTTCTAGGGCATGTTCATGTATCTATATAAAGAGTATTGTCCAATAGTGAGAGACATATAATTATAAGAGCTATATACTAAAAATCATGGCAAATAGAGAGGTTTAGCCCTAAATATCATTGTCATACATGAATCTAGCATGGAAATGTAAATGAAGGTTGTATGGTTCATCAAGTATGTCATTATAGCAAATATCCTCAAAATCTAACACATAGATGAGATTCAAAGTGATAAAAAAAATGAGTTTGTACAAATATAGATCTACTACTTCTAGCATATATATTTATGTCAAGAACCCTAATCTATGTTCAAGTAATACTAAAATCTAGGGTTTGTGGTGTTATCTAATTTGTCTAGGTTTTCTATAAAAATGGCTATTCAAGCCCTAGAGGAGTAGAAATCTACCTTAGATCCAAAGCAAACCAAGCCCCACACCAAGAAAAACAAAGAAAACAATCACCAAGCTCCAATCCTTCCTTCCTTCTTTTTGGCTCTTTCTCTCTCTAGCACCTTCACTATCCCACCATCACTTTCCCACCACCTTTAACTCATCCCGTGCTGCCTAGTGAGGAGGGGAAAGTAAGTGGAGGAAATAGGGTTTAGGAAAAAGGGATAAAAGGCTTTGTGCTAAAGGCACCCCAAAAAATGATAGGGACACTACAATCTCCCCTCCTAAAAGAAAATTTCGTCCTCGAAATTTAACGTACCTGATGAGAGGAAAAGATGAGGAAAACGAAGTTGCATATCATCCTCGCGCTCCCAAGTAACTTCTTTATCATTGTGATGATTCCACTGAACTTTGACCATGGGAATAGTCTTCCGGCGAAGCACATGCTCTCTACGATCAACGATGCGAGCGGGTTCCTCCTCATATGCTGCATCTGGTTGGAGTTCTAAGTCATCGTAGCCAATAACTGAATGTTGCTCTTCATCTCTCACATGCTTCCGAAGCATCGATATATGGAATACGTTGTGCACTCCTGCCAAGCTTGCAGGCAACTCAAGACGATAAGCTACTTTGCCTACCTTCTCAACTATTCTGAAAGGTCCAATGTACCTCGGAGCCAATTTTCCTTTCTTACCAAACCGTAAAACACCTTTCATAGGTGACACCTTCAATAACACTTCCTCTCCAACGATAAACTCCAAATCCCTACGTCGTTTGTCAGCATAACTCTTCTGACGGCTCTGAGCTGCTTTGAGCCTACTCCTAATTAACGCAATCTTTTCAGAAGTATCCCGAATCACCTCTGGTCCTTCTAGTTTAGCATCTCCTGTCTCTGTCCAACATAATGGTGATCAACAAGGCCTCCCATATAATGCCTCGAAATGAGCCATGCTAATGCTAGATTGGTAACTATTATTATATGCGAACTCTACCAAGGGCAAGTGATCTTGCCAACTACCACCAAGATCTAGTATCGAGCACCGTAACATATCCTCGAGTACTTTGTTGACTCTCTCTGTCTGCCCATCGACCTGAGGGTGAAAGGCTGTACTGAAGTGTAATGATGTTCCCATAGAAGCTTGGAAACTCTTCCAGAACCGAGAAGTAAAGGATGAATCTCTATCTGACACAATAGACACTGGAACTCCGTGCAGCCTGACAATCTCCTTAATGTAAAATTGTGTCAGTCGATCTCCACTATCTGTCGTCTTCACTGGTAAGAAGTGAGCCGACTTAGTCAGCCTATCAACTATCACCCAAATGGCATCAAAGCCTCGACTCGAACGCGGTAAACCTGTGATGAAGTCCATCGATATGTTCTCCCATTTCCACTCTGGAATAGCCAACGGTTCTAAAAGTCCCAATGGATGTCGATTTTCTACTTTCACCATCTGACACACCTCACACTTCCTCACATGTTCAGCAACATCTTTCTTCATTCCGGACCACCAATATTGCCTCTTCAAGTCTTTGTACATCTTGTTACCACCAGGATGAATAGTGTACTTACTCCGATGTGCCTCGTCTAATATATCCCGTCTCAAGATTGGATCTGCCGGTACAATTAACCTCCCTTGGAATCTCAATCCTCCGTCCTGTCCTGTACTGAACTCAGTTTCAGTTTCTTGCATTAACAAAACCTGTTTCTGACACCACTCATCGTTAACTTGTGCATCCACAATACGGTTCAGTAAGGATGGTCTAACAACCATACTACCCAGAAATAACGTGTCAACTCCTGACCCAACCATATCAATGTCATATGTTGCCACATCCTCCAACATATTCCACTGATTCATCATCAATGCGGCTATGATATCCCTCGGTTGTCGACTTAATGCATCAGCTACTACATTAGCCTTACCCGGGTGGTATTGTAGCGAGAAGTCATAGTCTTTCATCAACTCTAACCATCGGCGTTGGCGCATGTTCAACTCCTTTTGCGAGAATAGATACTTGAGGCTCTTATGGTCGGTAAAGAGATCAAACTTTTCTCCGTACAAATAATGTCTCCAAATCTTCAAAGCAAAAACTATAGCTGCCAACTCTAAGTCATGAGTTGGATAATTCCGTTCATGCGGTCTCAACTGCCTCGAAGCATAGGCAACCACCTTATCACTCTGCATAACAACACAACCCAAACCCTGAATTGAAGCATCAGTGTAAATCACTAACCGAACACCACCCTCAGAAATGGTCAAAACTGGTGCAGTAGTCAATCTCGTCTTTAGTTCTTGAAATGCCAAGTCACACTCTGTAGACCATCGAAACGGAACTTCCTTCTTAGTTAGGTTCGTCAAAGGACCTGCAATACTCGAGAACCCCTTGATAAACCGCCTGTAATATCCAGCCAATCCCAGAAAACTACGAACCTCCGTCGCAGATGTGGGTTGCTTCCAATTAAGCACTGCCTCGACCTTAGAAGGGTCGACTGATACTTCGATGCTAGAAATAACATGACCCAAGAACTTTACTTCTTCTTTCCAAAATTCACACTTCTCGAACTTAGCATACAATTGATGTCCCATCAGTCTCTCTAGTACTTGTCGCAAGTGATCCTCATGATCTTCCTTAGTTCTAGAGTAGATAAGGATATCATCAATAAATACGATGACAAACTTATCTAAGAAATCTCGAAATACCCGATTCATCAAATCCATGAAAACTGCTGGAGCATTAGTCAAACCAAAAGGCATAACCAAAAACTCATAAGAACCATAACGTGTCACAAATGCAGTCTTAGGAATGTCTTCTTCTCTAACCCGTAGCTGATGATACCCTGATCTCAAGTCAATCTTCGAAAACCACTTGGATCCTCTCAGTTGATCGAATAAGTCATCGATCCTCGGTAAAGGGTACTTATTCCTCACAGTAACCTTATTCAACTCCCTATAATCAATACACAACCTCATCGACCCGTCTTTCTTTTTAACAAAAAGAACAGGCGCACCCCACGGGGAGCTACTCTGGCGTATGAAACCCAAGTCAAGTAACTGTTGAATCTGGTCCTTGAGCTCACGTAGTTCAACTGGAGCCATTCGGTAATGAGTTTTAGCTATCGGTGCAGTACCCGGTTCCAACTCTATGCAGAAGTCAACCTCTCTGCGTGGTGGCAACCCTGGTATATCGCTGAACACCCCATGGTACTCACATACCACATCAATCATCTCTAGCGTCTTACCCATCACCGGATGCTCTATCAGTTCCACGTTACCCAAGTGCACTTCCCTCATCTGTCTCGTAAGTCCAGACACAACCAACACCTCTTCACTCGGAAGAGAAAATGTGACCGTCTTGGCAAAACAGTCCACAAGTGCATGATATGAAGCAAGCCAATCCATGCCTAGGATGACATCATAGTAAACTAACTGAAGTACAAAGAGGTCTGAAGCAAGATCTCGTTCACCTAACTTAATAATGCACCCCCGACAAATGTGGTCTATCACTATAGACCCACCCCAAGGTGACGATACAACAAAAGGGCTCACACATCGATCTAACACAATAGGCAAAGTGCGTACAAAAGAAGTAGAAATAAATGTACCCATGGCACCAGGATCAAATAATACTCTTCCCAGATTACTATGAATAAGAAATGTACCTTCAACCACCTCAGCAGGTGCTCCAACATCCCTAGGGACTACGGCATTCAGCTGCAGCTGCTGACCCCGTCCCTGCAACCTCCCCTGTTGATTATGATCATGTTGTCGCCCTTGATTACCAATTCGAGTCTCATTCTTCTTAGGACAATCAATTGCTCTATGACCCTGCCCATGACAAGTGTAACAAATTCCCTGGAAAGCTCTTTGTCTTCCCCAGTTGCCATTCAGTGGTTCTGGTTGTCCACCAGTTGCTACCACTGCTCTCTCATCCCGATCTGTACGAGGCCTCTTGCCATCACGTTGCCCGTGATAGCGGTCACTTCGATTCTTACCACTGTTTTTGTTGTTGTTACCACCCCATTTCTGGTTATGTCCCATCTCTCCCTTGACACTCCTCTGCTTCCTCATCTCTTGAATGTAGTCATCTTGTGCCTTAGCACATGTCACCACTTTCTGATAAGATGATTTGTCTCGCAATGTTAGGGAGCAACCCATTCACAAACCTCTCAATCTTATCCTGTTCAGTAGGGATCAAGCGAGTTGCAAACAATGACAGTCGATGAAACTCCTGCTCATACTCTAAGACTGTCTGATTCTCTCCCTGCTTCAAATTCTGAAATTCTCTTGATACTTTCTGTTGTGTTGAATATGGAAAGTAATTTGCCTTGAATAAATCCCTAAACTCTGTCCAAGTCATAGCCATAGGATCTACTAACCGAGCCTCTGTATCCCACCAAGAAGCGGCATTTCCTTCCAACTGAAACACTGCCATTCTCTGCTTATCCACATCTGAGCACTCGAGATTCTGCAAAATCTTATCCATCTTCTGGCACCATGCATGTGCTCCTAAAGGTCCCGCGGTTCCATCAAATACAGGTGGCCCCATCTTCTTGAAATGGTGATAATGCTGCACCCAAGTCATCTCAGTCGGTGGTCTCTGATTCACCATAGGTACCATAGGACCTCCTGTTTCCCGTGTTGGAACCTGAACCCGATCTCGCTCCCGCATTTTAGCCTCTGCTGCAATGTTGATCAAATCTTGCAATGCAGTTGCGTCAATGGTCACCGTTGCCCCTCCATTCGGATTTTGAACTGGAGTTGCACTGCTCTCGGCCTGCGCCGTTGTACCCACAGTTCCCGTTGATCCTCTTTCCTCGGCAAGGACTACTCGACCTATCGCCTTGCCTGCACCTCGGCCTGTCCCCCTGCCTACACCTCGACCTGTACCTCGGCCTTGGATGCGAGCACTACGACGTCCCCTACCAATAACTCCATCTCCATCCATGAATCTAATCAAGAGAAGAATAAGGAGATAAACTAAATTAATGTCACGCACAAAAAACCAAGGAAAGATTAAAGTGCCACTACTGCTTCTAACTGTCTAATAGCCCTAGACGCAATCCCTAGGATTTATGAACCTAGAGCTCTGATACCACTTTATAACACCCCAAATCCAGATTTCCACGTCGGCCGCCATGAAAACCTAAACTTAAAGCATTTCTCCGCAGAACAGTAAACATATACGATATACTCATCAAGGAGAGGGTATAGTATCGAACATGAAGCTCAAAAAGTAACAATAAATCAACTACTGAAACTTTACCAAGTTTCTCAAAACTCACAGGATGTCTCTAAATCATCGGCACAAATGTCGGACAAGATAAAACATAAATAACACCAAGTATTTAGGAGATACAACTCCAAATAACTACCTAAAGAAAGAAAGAAAATCACTAAAGAAACTCCTCCAAGGCTAACTATGACTCAAGCAGGTGGCACTTCCCGATTTCCTTGTCCTGAAAAATAAAAGGTTGGGTCAGACCCCAACAAGTAGATTTCGAAACCTCTAAAGCCTCAATAGACAGTTTCAAGAGCTACCAAAACAAATAGACAAACACTTATCATGAGAAGATGCCCAAGTATAGTATCCGATTTGTGACCATTAGAAATAAAATGTACCACATATGTAACAAACAACAAAAAGCGACATGACGAGTTGGTGTCCACCTTATGTAAGAGTGTGGCCCACAAGGTCATCCATTGTGTTAGCGCCGACCCCATACGCTCCATACCAATATCACATCCGGTAGAGAGGGTCGAACCAACCACAAAACTCTCACAACTCTCCAGTAACTCCATCACATCACACACATATAATAGCATCACACCACAACATACATAAATCAAAATCATATTCGATAATATATTACGACATACGAGTTCCATATTTGTAATTCTGCAAGTAATGAATCAATGATGCTAATAGCCTAAAATTCTCATATCATGTTGAGTTCTAGGGCATGTTCATGTATCTACATAAAGAGTATTGTCCAATAGTGAGAGACATATAATTATAAGAGCTATATACTAAAAATCATGGCAAATAGAGAGGTTTAGCCCTAAATATCATTGTCATACATGAATCTAGCATGGAAATGTAAATGAAGGTTGTATGGTTCATCAAGTATGTCATTATAGCAAATATCCTCAAAATCTAACACATAGATGAGATTCAAAGTGATAAAAAAAAATGAGTTTGTACAAATATAGATCTACTACTTCTAGCATATATATTTATGTCAAGAACCCTAATCTATGTTCAAGTAATACTAAAATCTAGGGTTTGTGGTGTTATCTAATTTGTCTAGGTTTTCTATAAAAATGGCTATTCAAGCCCTAGAGGAGTAGAAATCTACCTTAGATCCAAAGCAAACCAAGCCCCACACCAAGAAAAACAAAGAAAACAATCACCAAGCTCCAATCCTTCCTTCCTTCTTTTTGGCTTTTTCTCTCTCTAGCACCTTCACTATCCCACCATCACTTTCCCACCACCTTTAACTCATCCCGTGCTGCCTAGTGAGGAGGGGAAAGTAAGTGGAGGAAATAGGGTTTAGGAAAAAGGGATAAAAGGCTTGGTGCTAAAGGCACCCCAAAAAATGATAGGGACACTACAAATGACGATGAGGTAAGGGTTTATAAAGCACTAATCTTTCTTCAATTTCTTTTGATTTTCTTATTGAGAATGTTGTAATCTTGTTTTCTGTTCTAAATTTGGTCAAGAACAAAGAATAGAGCTGCAATTTCATTGTGAAAGTTGTGTTTTTTATAAGGAATTTTGTGTATTTAAACCTTGTAATATGTGTTCCTTTAATCTGGTATAGAAGAGGCAAATTTGGGGCTGTTAATTTAAACTTACAAACTGCTCTATAATCAGGTATATAATAGATTTAAGATTTATTCACTATTTATTTTCTGTCTTGTGATTTTCTGAAATATTCTTGTTCATATTCCTCGGAGTTGATTCCTCTCATCAAAGTGAAATGATGTCAGTCATGTGTATCAGGTCTCTTATGGAAGGAAGATAGAGATTAGGAGTGGATTGTCATGTTCATTATTTTTGTTTCCTGTAAATACGGGTTTTACTTCTATACCTTTCTCTCACTTAGGGCATAATTTTCTAATTTTCACAATGAAATACGGTCGTTTGACTACTAGTTAGAGAGAAAGAGAGATTAGTTAGAGATATTGGGGAGAGAGAGAGATTAGCAAGAGAGAGAGAGAGAGGAAAAAAAATTTAGAGACAGAGAGAGAGAGAGAGAGAGGAAGAAGAAGTGGATTGTCATGTTTCCCAGACCCGACCTTTGCCGGCCGTTTATAGAGAGACAGAGAGTGAGAGTGAGAAGAGAGAGAAAGAAAAGAGGGGAAGAGAGAGAAAGAAAAGAGGGGAAGAGAGAGAAAACAGGAGAGAGAGAGGAAGAGAAATTTATTTTTAAGGTTTGAACGTCGCCGGCCGGAAAATTGGTCAGCCGACAACCTTCGCCGGAGAAGATGATGAGTTGGCTAAAAGATGAGGTGGCAGAGAGAAGTTATGAGATGGAGGAGAGAGAAATGTTGACTGGTTAACAGTGTTATAACGGAAACTCAAAAAGGGAGTCATATGGGTATTTTTGCTAATCTAGGGGGCTAGGCAGGAAGCTGGTCACAAAGTTGGGGGCCATTTGGGAAATAACCCAAGAGAAATAGGGTTTTTAAACCCACCAGTATTTCATCTAACAAAACTGACTTAGTCTTTTATTATTTCCACCCAATTTGGTATATCAAGAAAATAGGGGTGTTACAATCTTCCACCCTAAAAAGAGGATTTCGTCATCGAAATCAAATATACCACAATCACAAACAATATGCAATCTAGTGTAGCAAATGCTAGAACATAAATGTTATACAAGCACAAGAAATACAACACAACTGAAGTCAACCTGTTATACGGTTGAAAAGATTCATACAATACAACTTCCCTTTTGGAGGGGCATAACCAATTTTTGAGGTCCACAAGATAGCTGCACTTAGCATCCGTGTTTGCATCGACTTAAACCTCTCAATAAACCATTGATACCTCCCAAAGAGGGGATCCGTGCAACACGAACACTTTACATATGAGAGGAGGCGAGCCAACCTCTAGTTGGTAAATTACTTCTCAAACTAGAAGTATGTGGTCCACAAGAATGAACTTGTGTTTGCATCGATTATCTTGTCGAGCCAACCACCTATGGATTACAACCGTCAAGCCATATTAGAACCCAAGCCCCTGGTCCACTAGGTTGTCCAATATCACATTGACAAACCCGTGTTTGCAATCGACCCATATGTCGAGCCAACCAGTCTTAGTTCAATTCGTTACTTCTCAAACTAGAAGTATGTGGTCCACAAGAATGAACTTATGTTTGCATCGATCATCCTGTCGAGCCAACCACCGATCACTTATGGATTATAACTGTCAATCCATATTATAACTCAAGCCCCTGGTCCACTGGGTTGTCCAATATCAAATTGACAAGCCCGTGTTTGCAATCGACCCACATGTCGAGCTAACCAGTCTTAGTTCAATCCATTAACGAAACTCAAGATCATGGTCCACCAAGTTATCCAATATCACATTAGTAACTAGTGTTTGCAATCGACCCACATGTCGAGCCAAACATTCTTGGTTCAATCCAATAAGTAGAACTTATAATCATGGTCCACGAAGTTGTCCACTATCACGACAACAAAATCGTGTTTGCATCGACCCACATGTCGAGCCAACCATTCTCAGTTAACATTTTCTCATCGAAACAAATTTTTAAGTTTATTCATAATCAACTAATAACACAACACACATTCAAACAACCCAAAACCCCATAAAAGTAGGGATTTTCACTACCCTCATGTATATCATAAATATATGTATTGCTACAATCACAATCACATACCTTACGTTTGACATCATTGTCAAATAAGACATTTACTCGCACGCATCACAAACAAAAAAGTACATCACATCAATAGCCATTATCCTTCCCATGGAAAATTTGCACTCATAATTTAGATTCCGAAAACACAAAGACAACTTCTTTCAAGTTTTCACAAGAAAGCAATTCCAAAAGCACATTTTAGATTCAACCAGTTGTGCAAGACACTAATTAAAGTGTTCCTAACAATGACGCGTCTAACGACGACAATCAAACCCACAATATAACCCTAAGACCACTAAATCTAGAGCTCTGATACCACTTTGTAGCGCCCCAAATCCCAAATCTCAAGCTAACCGCCTTGAAATCGAAGATTTGAGACCTTCAAACTGGATCCACGAGCAACACCTACCATGAGTGCACAATCAATACCTGAAAAACAAAATAGCTTGGTTAAAACCCAACTGCAGTAGATTTCCTCAAACCTGAGTCTCGGGTAGGCAAACTCAATCCCCAATCAAGGAAGCATTGCATTCATATTCATTATTGGCATTATCTGAAATTTAACGGTGAATACTAACATAATATATCAGATTTATCCAATCCCTCTCGAAACTAATAATTTATGTCCTTTGATTAATTATTAGGTTTTTCGGTTCTTGTATTTTAATCTAATACTAACCCTGATAATACAACGATCTTTCCTTTTTTTTTCAGCAGATAGAAAATATCATGCCTTTAACTAAGGTAAACCTTTATAGCCACAAACTTGACATGTACGTCGACAAACACATTATGTCGAAAGACACAATCATCAAACTCTCGTTCAGGTACCTCAGACCAATACACAACAAACATTGACTCTTATCAAGAATTACAAACAAGCTCACCAAACTATTCAAGTCAACAACACATGACAAGTAAGAAGGGATGATGCTCACAGTAGATCCTCACGTGGATCGCAATCTCAAACAAACAAATAAAAATAATAATTAACAAACATAGACTCACCACTAGAAGGTATCTACCTAGGAGATACATTGCCTAAAGAACAGAAACCATGTGAATTATCTCAATAAATTCGTCCATCGTAGACTGTTCTGACACCTTGTACGAAAACAATAATAACTTCTCACTCGAAAATCGGATTAATGAACCGTTTGAACTACTAAAAATTAGACGAACAGACCTTTCCAACCATATAATAATCACACTTAGATTGTCTTTTTAAAATTAGTAAAATGCCAGAATTTTTTATCTTTTATATCTAAGAATGTTGTTAGAATCAATAAGATGCTAAATAAATAATCAAATTTTTATTCACATACTCTAACTAATTCAGAACATATGTTACACATATTATGCTATTGGAATCAATAAAATGTTAGAAAAATACTGAAAATGTCAGCAAAATAATATCTGCTTATATTATGTTTTTTTTTGTGAAAACAAGACTGTAGTGATCGAAAATCTAACTATTTTTCTTACGAAAAAAGTGATAAAATGTGTTACATTTAAGTATGTTGTTGGAATTCAATAAGTATTTTAAGAAGATTCGAAATTTGATCAGCGAATATACAATTTTGATAATGATTTTCAAGACAAAATAATTTGTAGAGATAAAAATATTTCAAAAACAGAGACAGAGAAAGAGAGGGTGAGAGAAGGGAATCTCCTTTTTGGACAAAAAAAATTGATTTGGTGTGTTTGTCTCAGCAACTATAAACTTTGAAAATAAATATGAAGAACAAATTTTGACCAAAAATTTTCTCTCATAAAATTTATGGAAAGAATATATTTATAAACTCAACCACAAGAAACCTTTGATTTACTATAGGTTAAAATATATTTATAAAAGGGAAAAAATGGGAGAAAATGGATGGCTTGAAACATGGGTCCTATCGAAAAATACACTTTTAGACTTATTTTTTATTTCATGTTTTATTTTGGTCTTATAGTGTTTATTGATTTAGGAGTGGATATATAACTAATTATCCCCCTATTTTTGGACTTTAGACTAAAGAATTCTTTATTTTTGACCTTCTGAAGTTCAGAGGATTTATTTATATTGCAACAAAATTACTAAAATCTCACTCTTCAGGCCATGTGTTTGAGATAATCAGACTCTCTACTACTAGACTTCTTATTAGATTTTCTTAAAGGAAAACATAAGTTGGTTTTTATTTTCCAAACATTGTTTGTGAGTTTCAGACATCTATATAACAAATGACATAGGGTTTTTTTGCCATGTCATAACTTTCATTTATATATCTAGATTGTTGAATCATCTTTGTAAATTTTGACCTTTCTTTTAAAAAGTCTTGAAGAGATATTATATTTAAAAATCAAAATAACTACCCACTTCTTATAAATTCTCTAAATACTTTTCACTCTCCTATCTTAAAACTACTAATTCATATGGTCCTTTCTCTCCATCTTTTCCCTCTCCACACAACCCAATTGTATCTCCAAAGTTGAGTATCATTTTTATTATATATTTATTATTCTCTCGTAACATAATTATAGAAAACTTTTTGCAAAAAATATGTCTGCAAAGAGAGTCGAAAACCTTCTGCAAAACATGTTATTTTTGTTATATTGAAAGTGGATCCAGCGGGAAAGGTAATAAACATTTGGCAATGGGTCCACAAATAGTCAGCCGCGACCAATGACTTGGCCAAAATAAATTTTGTATTGGCCGGGGTACTTTTTTAATGAAAGCAAGAAACAATTCACACATCATAAAAAGAATGATCACATCCGTTGTATTGTAGTATTTGACTCAAATACATGTATGAAAGTAAGAAACAATTCAAACATCATAAAAAGAATGATCACATCCGTTACTCAAATACATGTATATTCATTCTTCACAAACTTTTATCTCTTCAATTCATTGAATAATAACTACATCGTAACTAGTATCAAATACAATTATTTTCAACATAAATAATCTAATTATCATCTATCACTCGTCTTCTATTTGATTGTTAAATTTTATAGTTATATTGAAAAACATACTCATTTTTCTGGAAATTGCAATCAATATGATATAATATAAATGCCAATAATATGTATAAAAGAGATACGCTTCCTCTAAGATATTTCTTTGCAAGAACTCTAGTATATCTAGATATGATATATTCGCTATAAATTGCATGTCTTTTATATGGTCTTTAAGTTGATCCGGAAGTTTCGCCATGTAATATCATAAGTTCGTACGAAAACAACAAAAAAGTTAAATTATTGTACTCATTATAGTTGCATTATTTAAAACAGATAACCTTTTTGTTTTCTTTCTCGATAATTAGTAAGAAAATGACATATTCGAGCTTTCTTCAACTCTACTTAATAACAATATGTATTGACATGATTTTGTGGACGTGAGATCATCCCATGGTCGTGGCTGAGAATTCAGAGGCTCAGTGCGAAATTCAAAATGGCCCTTTAGTATAACAAAAAGCTTACGAGCAAAAATTGAACAAAATGTAAGATAATTTATCACAAGATAGATGAAAATAAAAGATCAATCCAAATGTATTTTGAAGTATATAGTCGTGAAATTTCATCTTTATAGGAAATGTAGTATGTCAATTCACGATCACTTGTGAGGAAAAAACATCTATTATTCTATCTTAAATTAAAATTTATGACTACAAATAACATATGAAATTTTAAACTTTAATACAGTATTTGCATTCTAATATAATCATATTGAAAAAAATTCGTTTGCAGCTTATCAAACATGATAAAGGACAAAACGAAAACTTTTAGTGAGCATGAGTAGCCTAAAATGACAGTTGTACAACGAATAGTTTAAGCTCTAAAGACAATATTTTTCGAATATGGTATCTATTGATAATGTTTTCACATATATATTTACATATTGCTCGAACTTTTCAAAAGAATTTAAATTTAAATCTATTAAAAAAAATTGGAAAAAAGAAGAAGAATGCACTTGAAATAACAAGATGGGTAAGAAAAGTGTAATGGAGCAAATATAAAGATTGACTTTAATATTATATTGCTAACCTAAAAAAAGGAGAAAAGGATAAGAAGGCCAACCAGCCAAGGTATTCTAACTAGTACCATTAGCTAGAAACTTTTCTTACCTTACCATCTGAGCAAATCAAAGTTACATGTTTGAGTCGATATTGTCCCTTATGTATACACTAAACCACACCTTTGACGAAATGGGCCCCTGATGGTGGGGGGCCAGTGCGGGCATTTGAAAGTCAAAATTATTCTAAATTAAATTGAAGACTCACTAAATTATCACTAAATAAAAAACAAAATTGAGTAAGCCGAATACAAATAAGATTAAGAATAATAAAAGGACATAGAATTTATTGGTGTCCAAAAAATGACTTGAAGATTCTTTTCATTAAATGACTCATCGATTTTGTTGGTCCATATGGTAATGTTTCTCATTAAATGACATGAAATTTAAAGGGTGTAAAAAGATTTTCCACCTTGGGGTTGTGGGGGTATGTGCCGCGAGAGGCCCCAAGGTGGCATCGCACTGCTAAACAATTAACAAATTGATTATACACTTGCGTATTGGATGAGGATTGCTGATGCAAAAGTGGTCATCAGTTGACTGAAGTCAATAAGTCAAGAAGAGATTGAAAGCCTACTAGTGAATTCATGTCAAGTCAACAGGGAGGTCGAATTCAAAAGAGGTCTGACACTCAAGCCGGAACTGGGGGATCAACACAATTATCCTAGGCGCTTTAAGCCTTGTCCTGACTCAAATACTACCAGGTCCGTCCTGGGATTTAGGAGAAGGCTAGGGGGTCCATGTAAGCAGGACCGATACCTTAATCTTGAAACATGAGGAGGTAGAAGCGTGCCTCACGCTTACCGACTTACTACCGAATCTAATAAAAAATACCAGTCGGTGAGGATCTTAAGTGTCTAACTAACTTCAGATTCAAGAGCCTTCGAATATTTCCTAGAAGATCTATCAACTCAGAAACATATCTATCAAGATCTTAAAATAGAGGAACTCTTAAATATCAAAGATACGAGATAACCTCAAAGGCAACCCTAATATCTTCTAACTACGAAGAATAGTTTCAATTCTAGGCGGCGGATCTCATTGACCTATTTCACGCCACCTAACAACATCCAACTAAAGCAGCCTATAAAAGGTAACCAAATCACCTTGAACAAGGTACGAACTCCACAGTTCATTCAATATTCAATTCTTTTAATTGCAAGGACAATCTGACTGTCTTGAGCGATAGAGAGGTTTCCGAACTCTTTGCATATTTCCCCCTGATTCAAAGGAGCAGGAACGGAAACAAGATTGATCATAACGAGTTTCAACATAACAGTCTCATCCATCTTAACATGATCAAACATCACAAATTCGTTATTCTAACTGATACAGATTGACAAATTTTGACATCAACAAAGATAAATTTGAGACTTGAAACAAATAAATTAAAGGTTAATTTCATTTTGTTCTCCAATTTGTGACAAGCTCACCGTTTTGACCCCATAAATGTCCGACAGTTCGATTTGGGGGCCAAAACAGAACTAACCCATAACTTTTTATTAAATTCTATTTCAAACTCATTATATTTTTTTAATTTTGGACCTATCCCGAACAGACCATTATAAAAGTGGATGGACACCAATCTTCTCTAAGGCCCCAATCCATCTGTGTGATCAGACTGACCCTTTTTGGGGCCACTTAGATCCGTTGTGACACAATATATTGATATAGTTATATTTGGCGGGAGGTGACCCACCAACCACCCTTTCCTTTTTAAATACTCACTAAACTAAAAAATCCTTCTCTTCTTCTTTCTCAAAACTCAACTCTAAAACCAACAACACCATTAAGAGACAGACAGAGAAAGAAAACCCATAAACTAAATGAGTAACATTTTCCTAATCTTATTTCTCTTCCTATTACTCCTAAACCCTAACCCTAATTCCTCACTTTCTTCAGACGGTCTTTCTCTTATTGCTCTTAAATACGCCATTGATCAATCCTCAAACTCCTCTGTTTTCTCCAATTGGGATGAAACTGACTTAATTCCATGTAAATGGTCTGGAATTTCTTGTATGAACATTACCGGATTACCTTACCCTCGTGTTACCGGAATCGATTTATCAGATAGAAATCTCCATGGTTATATCCCATCTGAGCTTGGAAGTTTGAAGTTTCTCAGGAAATTGAATTTACATGGAAATCAATTTTATGGTTCAATTCCTGATCAGATCTTCAATGCTTCATATCTTCAAACTATATTCATCAATAGTAATAATCTCTCTGGTACACTTCCGACTTCATTTTATCATCTTCATCGTCTTCAAAACCTTGATCTCTCCGAAAACTCATTTTCGGGTTCAATTCCGATAGATATAAAGAACTGTCGGGAGTTACGTCGATTGATTCTTGCTAAAAACAAGTTTTCCGGTCAGATTCCGACTGGAATTTGGTCGAATTTGGAATATCTTGTTCAACTTGATCTCTCATCTAATCAATTTACCGGATCAATTCCGTCCGATCTAGGAGCATTAAAATCACTCTATGGAACTTTAAATCTATCTTTTAATCAATTATCAGGTGAGATTCCGAAATCACTTGAGAAACTTCCATTGATTGTTAATTTTGATTTCAGGAATAATAATCTTAGTGGAGAAATTCCTCAAAATGGAACATTCACAAATCAAGGAATAACTTCATTTCTTGATAATCCATTACTTTGTGGATTTCCACTTAAAAAATCATGTCAGATTTTTTCTTCTGAGTATATTCCACCACAAAGTAATCATTCCAAAAAAGGGTTAAAACCAAGTTTAATTATCTTAATTACAGTAGGTAATCTAGTCGGAGTAGGACTTATAGTTATAATCATTTTGTTTATTTATAGCAAGAGAAAGAATTCTAATGATAATACAGGAAAAAGCAAAATCGGTGGCACCGAAGAAGATGAAAAAATGTGTTGGTTTTGTGGTTGTACCTGTTTGAATGGATTTAAGAGTAATAAATCAGAAATCGAATCAGAGAAAGAAGGAGATAGCGGAGAAGAAGAAGAAGAAGAAGAAATAGGAGGAGGTTTGGTTTCATTTGATAAGAGTTTTAAGTTTGAACTTGATGAGTTATTGGGTTCTTCAGCTTATCTATTAGGGAATAGTGGTTTTGGGTTTGTTTATAAAGTGGTTTTAGCAAGTGGTATTCCGGTAGCAGTTAGACGGTTAGGAGGAGGAGGAGGAGGAGGAGTGGGGAGGTATAAGGAATTTGCAGCCGAGATACAGGCGATCGGAAAGCTTAAGCATCCAAATGTTGTGAAATTGAGGGCTTATTATTGGGCTCTTGATGAAAAGCTAATCATTTGTGATTTCATCTCTAATGGAAACTTGCTCTCAGCTCTTCATGGTAACTTTCTAAACATTTACTTTTTTCTTTTCTCTTCTTATTTGTTATTTTCGATTTGAGATTTAATGAGTTCGAGATCAAACTATAGTGTTTGAACGGTAATGGTAGGTTTTAACGTGATGCAACTAGATGTCGGAGCAGTAGTAAAAATCTACGACAAATTAGTTCAAGCTCAAATTTCAGTGTTTGATTTCGAGCTCATTAAGTTATGATTATGTTTGATTTACATCATTTGACTCGGTGAAAAGATACGAGTCGGAGCTCTTTAGGCCCATTTAGCTAGACTTTAAGTTGAAAAATGTCGCAATGGGCTGAAATTATTTCTTTATCGTGAAAAGAATTAGATATAGACGAGTTAGAGTTATAATAGTCATATTCAAATATTATAACCTAGAGTCGATATTTGGACCCTACAACAAATCTTTGTTAACAAAAACGAAAGTCTCCTTTTGCATTTCAAGACCGTTAGTTGAAGTGAGGTTCTACTAAAGTTTGTTGAAGTTATGAAATATTGCCTTAAATATTGCTTTTTCGGAAAGTCACTTTTATCCTGTTTGAAGATTGTTTTAAATTAAAAACATTTGTTATATGATCTTGTCGAATGTCAGTTTTACAGGTAGGCCCTAGCTTAGATTCAAAGATAAGGTCATGTTTTGATGGTAATAATGATCAATTTCTCACATTTTTTAGTCGAGATCTCGAAACAAACTTATGGCTCACAATCTAAGCGGACCATCAACCCTACGCGAACTGCATAAAAACATAACAATTAATCTTGACATGTGCGACGAGTGTCAATCGGATGGAGCCAGGCCAGCTCCGATTGTTACGTGCGGGCCAGAGTCAAGCCATGAGTTAGGGCCCTTTTGACGATAGACCGACTAGAGTAAATCCTACACAAAATGCACAAAAACATAACAATTCATTTTGATAAATGCAACGAGTGTCAATCGGACGGAGCCAGGGCGACCTAGACTGTTACGTGCGGGCCAGAGTTAAGCCATGAGTTAGCCTGTCCTTTCTGAGGATAGACCGGCCTGGGCCGTGTTTGAATAGCGCACCAACTTCACACTACTAATAATATGTGCTATACCAAAATACATTTTTCACACATTTCATTCAAAATTACGTATAATAGTTCTGTATTCTCGTATTTTGATAGGACTTTATTTTATGATTTTATGCAGGAAAAAGTGGTGAAAAAGCAAGAAGTCTATCATGGACCACAAGGCTAAAGATTGCTAAGGGAATAGCAAGAGGACTAGCATACATACATGGATGTAGTCCACAAAAATATGTTCATGGAAACATAAAACCAACAAATATCCTCCTTGATAATGAATTCAATCCTTACATATCTGATTTTGGGTTGGAAAAGTTGATCAAGATAACTGGAACTGGTAGCAACACCAGTTCATCAGCTAGTCTTATTGGTGGATCAACACTACCTTATGTAAAATTAGTTCAAGAAGAAAAAACAAACAACTATAAAGCACCAGAGTCAAGAACACTAGGAACTAAACCAACTCAAAAATGGGATGTATATTCATTTGGTGTAGTTTTGCTTGAAATGTTAACAGGAAAATCACCAAATTTGTGGATAATTTCGTCGTCGTCTTCGTCAATGGTGAAATCTGTGAGGGGAGAAGTAGGTGATGATGATTTGGTGAAGTGGGTAAGGAAGGGTTTTGAAGAAAAGAAGCCATTGTTGCAGATGGTAGATATGGTATTATTAGAAGACATAAATGTTCAGAAGGAAGTATTAGCAGCATTTCATGTGAGTCTTGCTTGTACTGAGTTAAACCCCGAATTAAGACCGAAGATGAAAACTGTGTTTGATAATCTTGATAGAATTGGAAGATGAATAGGAAAAAGTTAAATAAAATCAGATTCAGATCAAATTG
>BEHA01050379.1:107543-153467 GCA_002897215.1 Eschscholzia californica subsp. californica | reverse complement strand
ACTTTGGCTAAATGGAAAGAAATCGTCGCTTCTTGATGGAGAGATGTTGCATATGCATTGTAGTGCACATATATTAAATCTTATTGTACAAGATGGATTGCTTATCGAAGTAGACTCGAAAAGTTTGAAAGTGCATTGGCTCAAACAAGATTGGTTGGAAAGGAAGTTGAAAGAGATGTTCCTACTAGATGGATTTCTACTTATTTGATGCTATAGAGTGTCATTGCAGTGTGCGAAGCATTCAAGCTTTTAACAAAGTTGGATCTAGGATATGAATGTTTCACTAATTTGGATGAATGGAAAAAAAAGCATAAGTTGTTTGTAAAGGTTTGAAAGTATTTTACGAGGAAACACTAAAATTTTCAGGTGTTAAGTATCCAACTGCAAATTTGTATTTTAAAAGTGTTTTTGAAGTAAACAAAGAGATTCTTCGGTTGGAATTAAGTGAACATTCAAATCTTCGTGACATGGCAATGCAAATGAGAGAAAAATTTGATAAATATTGGAGCGAGTGTAGCTTAATGATGAGCATTGGTATGGTGTTTGATCCACGAAACAAGGCAAAATATGTAGAATTTGTTTTTAAGAAGCTTTATCGTAGCAATGGTGACATTAAGTTCAACATGTTTCTTCAATCTTTGAGAAATGTTTATTCTACATATGAAATGCCGTAATCTTCTCCTGTCAGGTTTTTCATGAATTCATCAGAAAGTATTTCAAGGTCTTATCTCATTTTGGTATCTGACCAAATGAGTAGAGGGAATAATGGAGAATTTGATGAATTTTTAAGGGACGAAAATACTACTTTAGAAACTACAAAATCAGAGTTAGATAGATACTTGGAAGAAAAGTTGTTTCCAAAAGAAAATGATGATTGGAGTTTCGATATATTACGTTGGTGGAAAAATTGTGGTGTTCAATATCCTACACTTAATAAGATGACTCGAGATTTCTTGGTTGTTCCAGTGTCCACGGTAGCATCAGAATTCGCTTTCAGTTGTGACCGCAGGATACTCACGGAATACAGATCTTCATTAGCTCCTGAAATAGTGGAAGCCTTGAGTTATTTAAAAGATTGGCTAGCATCTTTACAAGGTAATAAGTTATATTTTCTGTTAGTTAACACCATTTAATACTTTGTTTGTTTCTTTAATTATTTCTTTTTCTTTTTCAAGTTTTGAGTTTGAGATGGACAATAGAAATGAGCAATCAAGTGCTACTTGATTTTGTGATGCTATCTGATACCTCCATAACGCATGATCTAATTGGAGGTAAATTCCATGTTTATATCTTCATACTTGTCAATTGTTTCCAAATATCTCCAATTAACTGATTAAATTCCCATGATTCTTATGTTTTTATGTTCTGAAGTTTATAATGATTTGCATCCATATATATTCTGGTTGGTTCAATTGACATTTCTAGTAATGATGAATTTTAGAATATGCAACACTATAACTTTTGAATCTTCTTTAGAACCAAAGATTTGTTCAATAAAAAATTACTAACATGAAAGAAACAAGATGGGTGGCATTTCACTTAGTTCCGCCTTATTTTCGCAGTGTTTGACTGGATATGTTTCTAGATTTTGTTTAACGTTTTTTAGGTTCTTTTTGGCGGGTTAGGGATTTTGATGAGACTTTATAATGTTTATATCTCTATCTTTATCAATGTTATAGATCTTTTAATACTATGCAATAATTGTGTTCGTTCTCTGTTTCTTATCTGTTAGGGTTTGAATATGCAATTCCAATTTCTGATGGTTGTACAAAAGTAATGGATTTAGTCATTTGTGGTAGATGATTTGTTTCTGCTTGTTTGGTAGTTTATTCGTGAAGAAATAATGGTGAAATTATGATTTCTTTTTTCAGCAAGGAAAGGAGTTTAATGTGTTCTGGATTGGTAATTGAGATTCAACAGTTGATGAGTTGATGAGGCAGGAAAATGTCCCATTTGAATCTCTTAACTGGAGCTAGTTAGTCCATATTGCGCCGTTACTCTGATGAATTGCTTGTTTTTCTGTTTTAGGTGTCTTTACAGGGCTTAGTGTGAAAAACAGATGAAATCGGGAGAAATACCTGAAAGGGGTACTATGGTCATATGTGGACTCTGGTAATCTTGGCCAACACTGGTGCTCTAGTGAAAAACAGGTCGAATACGAACCCAACGGCAAAAACGGGAGCCCAATTGGAGTTTGGATGAGAGAAATATAGCTAGTCAAAATCAGTCGGGCAAAGGTCAACACAAATCTTTCAGTGACACGTGGCGCAACAAGGAAGAGGATCTTGGGGCTCGGATGGGATTCGGGCTACCTTCTGTCAGGAGTCGTGGTACCTCGGGAAATCCAGGTACCTTCGATTCAGTGCAACCGTATGCCAGCGTATCTTACAACGGGTACTAGATCGGACGGATGAAGTTATTACCGAGCACGTGTCTAGTTCCTAAGCGCGTCACCCAGATATTCCAGTAGCCCGCGAAACAACCAATCAAACTGAATGGGAGCAATTAATCGGGACCAGATTTAAACCAAGGTTACTAGATTCGTTTGAACACCCCACGAATCGCGATCTGGTTCGCGCGTACCCTTTAAGAGAAGAAGAGTGAACTCAGTGAAGCAAATACATACCTCGTTTTGATGAGTTGAAGGCTCCAAATACATACGAGGAAGAAGATGAAGTTTAGGTGATAGCAAGAAGCCAATAACTTATCTTTTCTTCTTCCTTCTATTAGTCTGTATTAGGTTCTCCATTTCCTGTGTAATAGTAGTTTTTGGCAGAGAGAGAGAGAGAGAGAGAGAAAGAGAGTAAGAGTCGGCCAGTTGATTGAGTGGGGAGAGAATACTTCTTTTTGTACCCAACTTATCTTTAGGGTTTCCTAAATAATTTCATCTACATAGATTGTGACCGTTGGATTTAGATTAGGGTTTTAACTTCTTTTTATAAACTAAACAGTAAAGGACAATTGCTATAATATCTCCAACTGTTTTTCTCTCTAGGGTTTTAAATTAAGGATAGTTTCCAAAGACTAATTATTGTTGGATTGGGAATCATAGAAAAATTAGGGAAGCTAAAAAATAATTTTGGAATATCTTATTAAGTAACGAATTGAAATTTTATATTAAACGAATTATGTACCGAATTAGCGTACCGAATAAGTATACCCCCCCCCCCCACACGTACCAGATACACTCTAATAGGCATTACCGCGTACCCGTTTTCTTACCGCGCACCGGAACGTTTCGCGAATCTGGTAACCTTGATTTAAACGTAATTCCTTCTTTCTCTCTTATTCTCTACTATTTAGGAAGAGAGAAAGAAATCTCTTTCTGTTTTAGAAAAAAACAGAGAGATAAAGAAAGGAAGGAAAGTATTGGAAAGAGAGATTGAAGGGGATTTTGTCTGATCTTCTTTCCATAAAGGGAGGAGAGACTATCATCATGATCATCCTGAAAACGGCTAAAAGAGAGAAGAAAGACCACCATTATCTTGCTTCTTCTTTACGGTTAATGATCTTTTAGTAAGAGAAAGAGAAAAACAAAGAGTGTGAGATTTATTGTTTAAAGGAAGAAACAGAGTTAAATAGAAATACCATCATCATCATCTACCATTTTTAATTTCTTCTTTTTCTGGTTTATCTCTTTTAGTCAGAAAGATAGATTGATAGAGAGAGAAAGAGTAATTGTAGACAGGTTGAGAGGAATCAAATTAGTGATTGTTATTTTCTGTGTTCTTTTTTTTTTCTGGTTTATCTCTTTTAGTGAGAGAGAGAGAAACAAACAGTAGAGAGGGAAAAATTAGTTGAGGAAGACGAGAAAACTGCTTGAAAAATAATTTTCCCAGAAAGAAAATACTTTCCAGAAGACGAGAAAATTGTTCCCTTAGGGCGTGTTTGGTAGCCAGACTGGAAAATCAGCAAGAAATTCAATTTTCTTCCCACTTTACTCTCATACTTTAAATTGTTTGAATATTTATCTTTCTCACCATGAGTAGCTAAGTTTCTAGTTTAGGGTTTTGATCGATGACGTTTTAGCTATGCATAATGTTTACATGTTTAATTCAATAACTTAAGTGCTTAGACATATATTGGTTGTTTTTGAATCTTTCATTATTTATCCTTCGTTAGTCTTGATCCATTATATTTAGATCAGGTTCTTTAATATTGGATACTTGATAGTTGATAGATAATAGTTAGTGTTATTAAGAGTTAATTATTTGTTCAGTTACGAAAGACTTTACATTGACATCGACTTTTATGCATGATTAGAATAGATTCAAAACCCTAGGCTTCTCCCCCATTAATCTTTTCACTATTCGTATTTTCTTCCATTCTTCGCTTTAAACCAAATTTAGTATTTTATTTCATCATCACAGAAAAATCAAAATTGAATTAAAAAAAAAAACCAAGTTAGTTGTAGGTTTAAGAGTAAGTTTGACTTAGTCTCAGCGAATCGACTGCGGTCTTACCTGGTTTACTACTTGACACCAGTATACTTGCGGGTGGTGACCTTTTTAGGAAACTTTCTAGGCCCATCATGAGTATATTTAGTTTTGGATATGGACAGAAAGAAAGAATAGTTAGCCTTGTGATATTGTAAGTATGGAAGCATTTGTGAATGAAAAATTCACTTTTGTTCATTGGATATGCCGCCTTTAGCTCAAGATGTAGTCTATCTTGCAAACCTAAATGCTTCCTCTTTTGTTGTCAGGGGAGAAGGACTACTATGAACGAAAATTTGCTACTCTAAGATCCTTTGTTGAAGTCGACGCTTTAAAAACATCCGATGGCGTTGTTGAAGAACCTTATGATTTTATATCATCTCGCAACTTATATATTGTTTTCAGCCAATGACTTTGTAATTTGAATTAACAACCCTTATGAATTGTGTTGATGATTTTGAAGAGTTGTCGGCAAGTGAAACTGGACTGATATCTTTGAAAGAAGTTACATCGAAATGAATGTTCTTTGGTTTATAGTTACTGTTGCAGTTAATACATGGCTGTTTTTTTTTTTCGGATATCGGATATTTAGCGGATATCCGTTAATACTAGCGGATACGGATTCGAATGCTGACATCTAATATCCGTTGGATATTTATCGGATTCGAATATGCAGTAACTTATCGAATATCGAATACGGATTCGAATGCTGACATGTAATATCCATCGGATTCGAATATGCAGTAACTTATCGGATATCGGACACGGATATACCTGTATCCGATCCGATAAGCTACCGTTTACAGACCTATTTTGATTTTATTTCATCTCGCAACTTATATATTATTTTCAGCCAATGACTTGTTAATTTAAATTAACAACCCTTGTGAATTGTGTTGATGATTTTGAAGAGTTGTCGGCAAGTGAAACATGACCGATATCTTTCTTTGAAGGAAGTTACGTCGAAATGAATTTTCTTTGGTTTAGGGTTACTGTTGCAGTTAATACATGGTTGTTTTTTTTTTAGCGGATACAGATTCTGACATGTAATATCTGTCGGATATTTATCGGATTCGGATATCCGGTAGCTTATCGGATACGGATATACCTGTATCTGATCCGATAAGCTACCGTTTACAGGCCTAATTTCCGTTTTACTATAGATCTCCATCCCTCTTGTAACTCTCTCTATATCTCTTTCTCAAATCTCAATCTTTGTCTTGTGCCCAATCTATTTATTTCTCTCTCCCTCAAATCTCAATCTTTGAATTGTCCCCCCCCCCCCCCCCCCCCCCGCCCTCTCTCTCTCTCTCACTCACTTATCTTCTGTTTATCTCTCTCTTACACTAAAAAAATTTAGGGTTTCCTCTAACGAACTTACTAGATGTAACCAGCACAAACAACATCTTATCGGTGGTTATGCTTAACAATGTGTGGGGGTGTACTAGTAGTTACGCTTAACCACAGGTAATTTCCTGGCGGTGGTTCCTTAACCCTATTGTACGTCGTTATCATTTCGTATAAAGAAAAATATAGAGATTCTAGTAGAGTAAGTTATCAAGAATGACAGAAAAAGATTTGGAGAGATAAGTTGGTGGTGGTGGTCGTAGAGGCCAGGCTGCGAGAAGTGGTGGTCATCGGTTAGTGTGTGAATAAAATTTGATTTGCAGGTAGTAAATTGACCACGTCCAGTGATGTGTGTGAATAACAAGAGAAGTGTGTATTTAAAATTTCCGAAATACTTTTAGGCTCTACAAGATCATGGGATAACAGTTATATGGGCACCACCTTTTTATATTTTTCTATAGGTCTTCCCTTCTCTTGTAACTCTTTGTTTTTTTTGTCTTGATATTCTAACAAGTCTTTGTTAAGCATACGAACAAAAGAAGAAAAAGACACGATCCAGAGGGATCGAATGAAAGACCCAATTGCGTGTAGCCATCTCGAATTCGCAAGGGGAAGTTATATACATCTCCACCATGAAAATCACAAGCGCACATCCTTAACATTGATGAAGATAGTTACGAGAATTTCGGCACGTCTACGACAGTAAACGAATGTTTAAGAGCAAGGATAGTGCATTAAATCCACATTTATTTTGCAATATGATACCTTTTAAAGAGCCTAAATAGGTTATTAACATGTTCTCCTTCATTTGCACATAGGGGCGCATTTTTGACAGTTATTTTTATTTTTTTACTTCCTTGTGCATATCCTGGTGAAGTAGTAACACAACACACGAGATTCTTTAGATCAATATTTCGACCTAGAATAAACATAAAATTCTGGTAGAATAAACTTTTTGGGAAAGAGCACCAATGCCTTGCATTGGACAAAAGTTAAAAACCCTACTTTCTTATTGTTGTTGTTTCCATTGGTTCCTAACGCATAATATAAGGTTAAGTTAATCTAATTATTAAAAGCTTAAGGATTAATAAAACAATGGGTTTATACTAGTTCAGTAACAGACAAGATCTAACATTCCGAAATAAATTACACACTTAATCATGTCTTATTTAGCGGGGCATTTACGCTAATTAGAGGTTTAAGATTTGTGGGTCGTCCAATCACCAGACAATTACATGATAGACTCAAGATTCTATGTTGGAAAATACGTTTTATGTTAATCCCACTATCCTGATCTGCTTATGTTAATTTGTTTTATAGCCCATATGTTAATTTAGTCCATTTATTTTAAGAAAATTTAGTTAAAATTCTCTATAAATTTTTTGTTTTGGTGAAAAATGATCAATTAGTTTTTTTAATCTTTAACTCTTTAATTTTTCTTTAATTTGCAAAAACTTGCAATAGCTTTGTAACACCTTGCAAAGAATTTTGCAAAAAATATTGAATTTTAACCAAATAAAATATCAATTTTGAGTTTTTAACATTTTTGCAGCTTCAACCCAATTTCCTGTTTTTTTTATGATTTTTATCTTATTTTAATTTAGTCTATTTGTTTTTAGAAAATTTGATCAAAATTCTCTTTAAATTTTTTGTTTTGGTGAAAAAAGATCAGTCAGTTTTTTTATTCTTTAAGTCTTTAATTTTTCTTTAATTTGCAAAAACTTGCAATAGTTCCTTGCAATAGCTTTGTAACACGTTGCAAAGAATTTTGCAAAAAATATTGTGTTTTAACCAAATAAAATATCAATTTTGAGTTTTTAACATTTTTGCATCTTCAACCTAATTTCCTGTTTGTTTTATGATTTTTATCTTAATTCTTATTTTAATTTTTAAAATTTATAGTCGTGTCCTCCTGTTAAGCAAAGGTCAATTCAATCCACTATATTTGACTTGCCTTATATAAGATTTTTGTTTAGGTATGGGCAAAAATTCAAGGAGCCTTTGCATATTTAATAGTATCAATTTTTCCAAAAGGGTACTTCTCATGTCTCTAGAGAAAAATATATTAAAAAAATTGAACTTCACTTCTCACAACTTCTGAATAGTAAGAAATTACATATCACAAATTTTCTCGTCATATTAAAAAAAATGAATGTTTTTGAAGTGATTTAAAACTCTAAGGGTTGGCCAAGTGCCAACTGGTCTTTTATGTTCATCACCACTCTATCAATATCTACTGAATTATTCACGAACTAGGGTTAATTGTGGATTTGAGGGGATTGTAATATATGTATATATTATATATAATGGTTTATTAATCAACCGAAATACATACCTTGTTAATAATGTATGTGATTCGTTTGGTACGCTTTATAAAGGTATTTGGATGTTCTTCGTGTCAATGACCTGGCCAATTATTCATGATTGGTTATGAGCCAGTTTAAATCGAACTGATCTCAAAATGATGAAAAATTACAAAAATGAAATTCATTCATTGCAATTCTGAAATGCTCATGCAATAGTGGTTTGGTTGAATCAACTGAGTATTCAACTTTCTTAGAATCCTGTCTAGGGAACTGAGTTTTAGATGTATACATAAGGAAAGCCGTGTGCAATGAAAAATGCAAGCACGGTTTGAGGAGGGATTTTTTTATCCTATTTCAACAAGGAAATTCTCTACTCCATCCGACTAGTTCCGGGTTCGAGTCCCGGGCAACCCATTATCATACCGAAAATATCAATATCCAGTAAAGATAATATATATCCTTTTATAAATCCGTATTCTATTTTTTTGAATTACCTTGACTTTATTCATTCAACAACCAGTATGATGGGCCTAGCCATATAGATAGATATTTTATCTTGGTTGACACGGGCATATAAGTCATGTTATACTGGTGAATAACAAGCCTTCAGTTATTAATTTCTATTTATAGATAATTTGTTTGCTTGGGAGTCCCTGATGATTGAATAAACCAAGATTTTACCATGATTCGATTTTAGAGAGACGCGAAAGCGAAAGCCTATGGGGTCACTTCTGTAACTGGATAACCAGCACCGAAAACCGTCTTTATATTGGATGGTTCGGTGTTTTGATGATCCCTACCTTATTGACCGCAACTTCTGTATTTATTATTGCCTTCATTGCTGCTCCTCCAGTAGATATTGATGGTATTCGTGAACCAGTTTCTGGGTCTCTACTTTATGGAAACAATATCATCTCTGGTGCTATTATTCCTACTTCCGCAGCTATAGGTTTGCATTTTTACCCGATATGGGAAGCAGCATCCATTGATGAATGGTTATACAATGGCGGTCCTTAAAGCATCTCCAATGCAAGACTCAATCTTAAAATCTGAAGTACCACCTAGGACTTTAGAGTTTTTTTGAGAAAAAACCTCTCCAATGCAAAACTCAATTGAGATCTTAAGTTGATGTGGAAGCATTAAGTTTTAAGATGTCTCAACTAGAAACTCTATTTTTGAGATCTCTTTTGAGAGTCTTAAGTGTCCTAGTCATCAAATTTAATTTTTGAACCAATAGAAATCTTTTCTTTCTCAACCACTTTTTCCTATTAAATGTATGTATGACATGTGTATCTATTAGAGTTTTTTAGAGTGTTGCATTGGAGAAGGACTTGAATTAGAGACACTCAAGTTAGCCACATAGGAAAGAGAATCTCAATTGAGACTCAACACATAAGCCAAATAGAGTTTTTTTTAAGTTTTGCATTGGAGATGCTCTTATGAGCTAATTGTTCTACACTTCTTACTTGGTGCAGCTTGTTACATGGCTCGTGAGTGGGAACTTAGTTTCCGTCTGGGTATGCGCCCTTGGATTGCTGTTGCATATTCAGCTCCTGTTGCAGCTGCTACCGCAGTTTTCTTGATCTACCCAATTGGTCAAGGAAGCTTTTCTGATGGTATGCCTCTAGGAATCTCTGGTACTTTCAACTTCATGATTATATTCCAGGCTGAGCACAACATCCTTATGCATCCATTTCACATGTTAGGCGTAGCTGGTGTATTCGGCGGTTCACTATTTAGTGCTATGCATGGTTCTTTGGTAACCACTAGTTTGATCAGGGAAACCACAGAAAATGAATCTGCTAATGAAGGTTACAGATTCGGCCAAGAGGAATAAACTTATAATATCGTAGCCGCTCATGGTTATTTTGGCCGATTGATCTTCCGATATGCTAGTTTCAACAATTCTCGTTCTTTACATTTCTTCCTAGCCGCTTGGCTTGTAGTAGGTATCTGGTTTAATGCTTTAGGTATTAGCACCATGGCTTTCAACCTAAATGGTTTTAATTTCAACCAATCTGTAGTTGACAGTCAAGGTCGTGTAATTAACACTTGGGCTGATATCATTAACCGTGCTAACCTTGGTATGGAAGTTATGCATGAACGTAATGCTCACAATTTCCCTCTAGATCTAGCTGCTGTCGAAGCTCCATCGACAAATGGGTAAGACTTCGGTCTTAGTGTATATGAATCCTTGAAGTTGAAGGAGCAGTACCCGCCCTCTTGATAAAACAAGAAATTCAGTATTGCTCCTTCATTTAGTTTTAGTACTATTTTATTCACAATTCATATAAGAATTTTTGTGATTTTTTTTTACTTAATAAAAAAAATTTAGGAATCAAAGTTAATCTAATGTTTTTTTATAGAAAGGATTGGCATTTTATGTACAATATCTCTATCTCAGTATGAACAAAGATAAGAAAGACTCTCCATTTTTTTATTTTTAAGTATGAATGGTTGGATTTTCATATTTTGGATTTGGAGGGAATAGAGGGGCGGATGTAGCCAAGTGGATCAAGGCAGTGGATTGTGAATCCACCATGGGCGGGTTCAATTCCCGTCGTTCGCCCATTTTAATCATTTTAATTCAGAATTCGAAATAGTAATAAATCAAAGAAAGTAAGTTACTATTATTTCCCTTTCCCCCTTCATGTTGAGCTTTTCAATTTTTCCTAGTGTTTTTATGTCTTTAAAAGCTACGATGTTGCATTTGATAAAAAAAATATATTTCATACCATATTGTGGTTACTAAAATAATATATTTATATTAGTATACTCATATAAATATATAAATTATGAAATAATATGACACAAAATAAATTTTTTGTGAACACATAAAAAGATCAAATTGGGGAAATTAAAATTTCCCTTTTAATGGTGAGGTTAGTAGCAAGGGACACGTTCAAGGTAGTGGAGTTGTTGCGATTGTGGTAGTGATGGAGTTGTGGTAGTAATTGTGGTGGTGGAATGAAGGGGTTGTCGGTAGTGTCGTTAATTGAGTTGTGGTGGTGAATGATGTACGTGTGTGGAAGTGTGGTTGTGGTGGTGGACATTATCGTATACAACCCGACCACTCGGGTGTGTCAATGACTCAACAAGTAGACCCATGTACCAAGTCAACTGACCATTTAGTTTGTTAAGATTGTATCTTTCTTGTATCTTATCCTAACCTCCCCTATATATACATGTAAACCAATTCCAATTAATATATGACAGAGAAATCAATTTGAATTTCATCCCTATCTATCTCACTCGGTTTCTCTCTCCTTCTCGGTCTCTCTTCATCTCTCACAGACTCGATTGAGTCTTCATCATCATTGATCTCATTCGATTTCATATGGTAAAAAAGCACTAATTTTTTTATCAATGACTTCTTCAATGGATACTTCGGCTGCCACTATCACTCAATCATCTCCTTTGTTCGATGTTCACCATTCGGACTCACCCACAACCATTTTGATTACCACCCTTCTCTCGGGTGACAACTATCCTTCATGGTCTCATGTCATGAAGATGGCTCTTCGTGCCAAAGACAAGTTCGCCTTTGTCGATGGTACTATTCCACGTCCAACTTCTCCAACCGATCTCCATTCATGGAATCGTTGTAATGATTTAGTCATTGTTAAGTTTGTGGTCATCCAACTCAAAACCAATTGGCAATGAGTGGAGAGGACTTTGACCTTATATTCTTGGTTACTAGAATCCCACACGCCCCCTCACGTGTAGGGTTCTTTGACCCTAACACGTGTATTTCTTCGGGCGACGTGGAGCACGTGTGGCTTTTTACCTATCACGTGTGGGCCTAGCTCTGATACTATGTTAAGTTTGTGGTCATCCAACTCAAAACCAATTGGCAATGAGTGGAGAGGACTTTGACCTTATATTCTTGGTTACTAGAATCCCACAGTCACAAGTTGGCTTTTGAATTTTGTGGATCCTGACATTCGTCAATCGATTCTCTACGATGACAATGCCGCAGAAATATGGCGAAATCTACATGAGCGATTCTATCAAACCAATGCTCCCAAGATTTTCCAACTCAACGTGCTATTTCATGTTTGAGACAAGATGGATTCGACGTTTCCGCTTATTTCACACGTCTGAAATCACTCCAAGACGAACTCCGGTCGCTTATCTCTTTTGAACCGTGTATTTGTGGTCACTGTAAGACAATGATGGATCGTTTGAATCAAGATCGTGCCATTGAATTTCTCAAAGGCTTACATGATCGATTTTCATCCATTCGTAGCCAAATTTAGCTCTTGGACCCTTTCCCATCAATAATTCGTATTCATAGCTTATGCAAGCAAGAAGAGGTTCAACATACTCTCATGAATGAAACCATCATTGCTCTGGAAGGTGCTGCCCTTGCGGTTCTAATTTTCTGTAATGCCCCTTAAAATTTATCTATATAAGAATTTTATTTGTCCATATATTGACCACATTTGAGAAATACACTATTACTAAGAACATCTCCAATGAAAATTTCAAGAAAGAAAACCTAATTGTCCTATATAACAAGTCTCATTTGAGATTTTCTCCTGTAAATGACACTATTAGAATGTTCTATTCTAAAAACGTCTCCAATACAACACTCTAAAAACATTTAAAAATTATTTACGTGACATTTCTTAAATGATTAGTTCTCTTTTTAATATAGAAAATATTGATGCGGTCAATTGACGTTTTTAAGAGAAATCTTACGTATTAAATTTATTCTTCTTTTTTTTTTTTTTTTTGTTGAACTATTAAATTTATTCTTCAGACATTTTAAATTAAGCGTTGTCATCTTTAGGACACATGAATTTATTTAAGCTACAAAATGCTTTTAGAATAGTCAACATAGGCTATTCATTCCTCATAAGAAAAAAACTTAGGCTATTCATCACTAAATTGACCTAAATAATAAATAATGCGATTAACCTAGTCTTTGTGCCTCATCTTTAGGATACATGAATGTCTCATCATTCCTTTTGTTTTCATCTTTTCCTTATCCCCACCTCCACCCACCCCTCGAAAAAGTTATCTAAATAATGAGATTTCCACACTCCACACTAACTAATTTTACTTTGACAATTTTCAAAATCTAAATTTTTTTTACCCAAAATATGCCACAGAGACAAATGTTAAGAAGAGGGCATTTAAAACTAGTCATGTATGATATATAAATATGTGAAGAACGTGTAAATCATAGGACAATGTGCATACATATTTATATTAAGTAATGTAAAAAGTATGTCTTGGGAACCATTTAATTGAATATTATGATGTGAAAAGAAAGTGGTAGGGGAAAGCTAAGCAGGTTTGAAGCCCAAGAAGTTTATTCAAAGTAGTTGAAAACTTGAAATAAGAGGAAGTCATGAGCACCACCAGCAATTGCAAGATTATTACTTAATTCCATATACCAAGCCCAAAGTGACTAGGGGCTAAGGATCCAAGATCAATGAGTTCTCTTATCAGGGTTGCTAATGTTTGTATCTGAAAACTGTTTAAATTTCGCGATACCATAAATAGAGCATAAAAAGTTGTATATAGCAAGGTCAAGGTTAGTATAGAGTCTCCGATACATATCGAACTCACATTTGGTAAGAAGTCCATGATATGGAATTTTTTTAACTAGTCATAGTTCCGCGTAGATGGGGATTAATCGATGTGCGCATAAACTGACACGGATTACTACGAAAAGAATGAAGAACAGTCCAACCCAGCTACCCAGGCACCATCCAAGTAGCTGTTCTGTACTCAAGACTCAAACTGAAATATATATACATGATCTATTTGTCTCTTCTTTAATCACTCTTTTTGATCTTTTTCACAAACTACCTATTTCTCTGTCCTCTTTCTTGTACTCTCATATTCAACACAACTCAGCCCTCTTTCCACTTCAATTTTTAAAGCCAAAAAGAGCTTTTCATTTTTAGCTGTTTCTCTTATCTACTAGTTTGGTCATGGCAGTAGTTTTCAGTACTAAAAACTACTTAAAAACTTCATTTTTTCTCATTCTTATCACCTTTGTTTCTGCCATTGTTAAGAAACCACCAAAACCAAATCAAAACTCATTACTAAGTTGTGATTCAAAGTCTTTAGATTATTCTGGTTATCATTGTAATCCTCCTGGGTCAGAAGATCATTGTTCTACATTCGCCTATTTCCGTGCTAATTCTCACTACTCTTCTATTTTCAACCTTACTTCGTACTTAGGACTACTTCGAAAATCACTCGATGAAGCAAATGAATTCCCACCAAGAACTGAGTTTCTTGGATATGATCAGCCTTTGTTAATCCCAATTGAGTGTAGATGTAATGAAGGTTTCTTTCAAGGAGATATCACTAAAACTACCATCAAAGGAGATAGCTTTTATGGTATTGCTGAATCATTAGAAGGTTTAACAACTTGTAAAGCCATTCAAGATAAGAATAAAGGTCATTCTCCGTTGAATCTTAAAGAAAAACTTCGATTATCGATACCTTTGAGATGTGCTTGTCCAACTATCTTGGAGTTCAACCAAGGAACAAAGATCTTACTTTCTTATCCTATAACTTTTGGTGATACAATTCTTAAGTTAGCTTCCACATTCAATATTACTACATCTTCTATTATCTCTGCAAATAGTAGATTGGGTCCTTTCACAGATAAACTAGAACCACTTTCAACTCTTCTGATCCCCCTCACTAAGAAACCGAAGATTGTCATCCGTCCTCTTTCTAAATCCTCATTACCCAAGTTGGGTAAGCCCAATACTACTTTTGTTCCATTAACAAAACCACGCGGGAAAAAGAAGGGTGGAAAGATTGGACTTTATATTGGAGTTTCAATGGCGGGACTAGTTGCATTAGTTGCAGTCATTGTTGCGTTTTTCTTTATGGAGTCGAAGAAGAAGAAAAAGAAGCTAGATTTTAGTAAGAGTAGTGATGATCTTGAATTGCATCAGTTGAGTATAAGAACCAAAAGTGAAATAAAAACAGTTTCAGAGTACTCTCAAGATCCATTAGATGGTGAAATCATAGACACAACTACACCTCACAAAATGGTGGTTCAAACATACTCAACCGAAGATCTACAAAGAGCAACCGAAAATTTCCATCCAAGTAATCTCATTGAAGGATTTGTGTTCCATGGTAGACTCAATGGTAAGAATTTGGCTATAAAACGAACACAACCCGAAACCATAGCGAAAATGGATTTTGGGCTGTTCCAAGATGCTTATCTTCATCATCCCAATATAAATCGGCTTCTAGGGACGTGTTTGATTGACGGACCTGATTCATTTCTCGTCTTTGAGTACGCGAAAAATGGGTCCTTAAAAGATTGGCTTCATGGTGGATTAGCAATGAAGAGTCAATTCATTGCTTCATGTTATTGTTTCTTAACATGGAAGCAGAGGCTAAGGGTTTGCCTTGATGTAGCCATGGGTTTACGCCATATGCACCATATAATGAACCCAAGCTATGTTCACAGGAACATTAAGAGTAGAAACATTCTTCTGGACGAAGAATTCAACGCTAAAATTGGTAATTTTGGTATGTCAAGATGTGTTCAAGATGATGCAGATGACTCCAAATCACTTCTAACTCATCCTGCAACTTGGAGTAGAGGGTACTTAGCTCCTGAGTACTTAAAACATGGTGTAATTTCAACTAGTATCGACATTTTCGCTTATGGGGTAGTATTACTAGAGGTATTATCGGGCCAAACACCAGCAACAAGGCCCGACGACAAAGGTGAAGGAAGTAGTCTTCTCTCAGACAAGATTAAGTCCATTTTAAAGTCTCATAATGCTCACAATGAACTCAAAGATTGGATTGACAATGCAATGGGAGATGCTTATTCATTTGATACTGCAGTTACTTTGGCTAACCTTGCAAGAGAATGTGTTGAAAATGAACCATCTCTTAGACCAAATGCGAAAGAAATAGTTGACAAGTTATCACGATTAGTCAATGAATTACCCGATGGAGATCAAATTTCTAGTAGCGGAAGTTCTTCGAAATCTCAAGTTAAAGCACTTTCAAGTGATCCTAAATAAATTTTGCTCAATCTAAATTTGTTTTGAATAAGCTTATATTTTTTGTACTTGCAATGTTCAAATGTCTTAAATTAGTTTGGTTTCTAAACATGGAGATTTCTGGGGTGTTATATGTGTATGTGTATATTACAATTACCTATATATGTTTCTAGTCAGAGAACCTTAAGTTTGGGCAAGCAGCAATTAATTTGTTTTAGGTTTGTGCTATTAGTGCGATTTCGGAAAGTTATTTTTCCTGTAAAATTAGTTGAGAGCTTATTCCTTAACAGACCTTTTTCTCTTGGTATATTTTGTTGAACGGGGCTTACCTTAAGTTTGTGGCTAACCAACCCAAAATCAATCAGCAATTAGTGGCGAATAAATAGATATACTTTTTTTTTTTACGGTAGTACGCACTTTTCTATGCGTCCGACCATTCTGAAATGCCCTCTCAGGTCCGATTTTTTGTTAGGTGGCATAGAACATGTCTGATTGTCGGACTTATCACGTGAAGGTCTAACTCTGTTACCACGTTAAGTTTGTTTGTTGGATCTAGATTGCTCGCTGAAATTGCATGACAAATTATGGAAGAAACAATATTATCTTAAGTGGTCAAATGGTTTTCAGGTCTTCTCACTCAGGTAGTTTTTGCTTTCCCAGAATGCATGTATTGTTTTTACGGATGCACTCACGGTTATTCGAACTCACCACTTGGACCCGTTTTTACTCCCACACTCACTTTTTATGTACATAAAGGTTTTGGTTAACAAAGTTTTCATCAATAAGACAATTACCGACGCCATTTGAACTGAATCGAAAAGATGCCTTGGATTTAGATCTTTGGTCGTCGGTACTCATCTTACAGACGAAAAACTGAGAGTAATTTTTTATAAGGGTAGCTTTTGGTTTTCATTCGGTACACCGATAACCGAAGCTATTTGAATTCAATCGCAAAGGTCCGTCTTACTTTAATGTTTGGACGTAGGTACTCATCCTACCCATGAAAAACGAAATTGATATGTTGCTCGATTTTTCTTGGGTTATGCTACTACTGGCTCCATATGAACCAAATCGGACAGATGCCTTTGATTTTGTTTTTTGTTCGTCAGTACCCATCATACTGACGGAAAATCCTGAGCAATATGAAAAACATTAAATTAAAAAGCAAAAGTAAATATGAAAAGGTGCAAACCTGCCATGACTTGATGGGTTAGGAACGACATGTGATGTGGCGGGCCGTGTTGTCGTTCCTACCAGGACGTGGTTGATGGGTCTAAGAACTTCAGATCTCAAACCCGCCATGACTGATTGACACGTAACGGATCAGCACAACACAAGTTGTCCCGTGTCGTGGTGCCTCATAACTGGATCGTGTTGGTCCATTTTTGGGCCGTCCCGGCCCATTTGCCACCATTAGGGGGGAGCGAATTCAATGGGTTCACGAGAATTGCTATCCCTGGGTAAGCTCTCACTTCAGTCAAATAGAGCCAAGATTCCATACAAATTATCAAATACAGGGAAAATTATGCTTGGGGTGTCTATAAACAAATTAATTGTGCCGATAAAATCTAAAATTTCATTACCACATCTACGCTTGCCTAAAGACAACTCCGGGTGCCTACGGAACCCTCAATGTTATCTGAAAGATAAAGCCCATTTTACCTAAGTCTGTCAATGAATATCTGAATATTCGACATCCGATCTGCATCCGTATTCGAATTTTAAAAAAATATCCAAAATTTCAGATATCGGATACGGATTTGCATACTCCTTATCGGATATCTCTGCTTATCGGATTCGGATATGGATACACTAATATTCGATCCGATAAATATCCATATCCGGTAAGTAATATAAAAAAATAATAAAAATTTAAATTTATTCATAATAATATATAAAATGTATGGTTGAGATCTATTATTTAGATGTAATGGTTAAAAATTTAAAGAAAAAATTTAAAATTTTGCTAAAGTTTTGGATATCAGATATTATCCGATATCCGTTAATATTGATTCGGATATTGATTTATAATATCCGTCGAATAATTATCGGATATCAGATAACTTTTCGAATTTGGGTACGGATATGCCTATAACTGATCCGATAAGTTACCGTTTACAGGTCTAATTTTACCTACTAAAGATGACCAACTCACTAAAATGGCCATCTCAAGATAAAGGTGAGAATAGAACCCGTGAGCCTGAGTCCCCATGGTACTCAAATCCCAACCTGTTCCCTCGTTACGTAATGTACCGATTGGATTAATAGGAGGGCACACGTTACAACATACAACCGGCTACCTGCTCGAACCCGTATTGTATTACCTACTCATTGGCGCTCGTATTACCTACCCAAGTTATACGCCTGACTAAAGTTCTTGGTGTACCAACCCGATAGTTAGCTTGATGTCGCTTAACCTGGACGTCAGATGAGTAATTCTCATTAGTTCGATCATGGTGAAGAGTTATAAATCTTCACTCTAGCTGACACCTCAACCGTTGTTTCTTTCGTCTCATCCCCTACATAGCCTCTCAACAGCTTTTCAATTTCTTTTATTCTTAAAACCCTAAAACTCAGATCTTTTCTTCAATTCACTTCTTCTCAAATTTTCATCCTATTCACGTATGGTTCCACTCGTGATATTTGTTTCACTTAAAAACCCCAAAGGGTATCAGACTATGTGATGTTGCCAAGTGGTGATCGTTTGTTTTTCTGTTTCATGTTCAAACTCTTGTAACACATGATTGTTTTATGTACATTTCGTCGACTCTTGTAACACATGATAGTCTTTGCTATTGGTTGTTAGAGTTAGTTAGAGAATTTGTTATGGTTTTCTTTATAAATATCTCTGTAATCTCTTTGATATTTTCTTAATGAGAAATCTTTTCACTATTGTATCAGAGCTAGTATCACGCTCCACGGCCGACCTCTCTCTAATTTTCTTTCTCTCTCTAGATTTCTTCCTCGTCTTCTTCTTCTTTGTTAGTCTTTCTTTTCTAAATCTCTATCATTAGTGTTCTGGTTTCTTTCTGAAAATTGATTTCTAAGATGAATCATCCTAAAATTACCTCGTTAGCTATTACTTCAATGAGAAATATCATTCCAATTAAACTCCAGAGTGATAATTACTTATCTTGAAGATCACTGTTCTTACCAATTCTCAAGAAATACAAAGTGCTAGATTTGATCGATAGATCTCGTCCTCAACCTGATCAATTCTTACATGTTGAGAAAAAGGAAATTAGTCTTGTTTATATCGACTGGATCGAAGAAGATCAAACTTTGTTGATTTGGATAAATTCAACTTCGTTTGAGCCAATGATTCCTTATATTGTTGGAAATACAACTTCACAAGAGTTATGGAAAAATCTTGAAGATTCTTTTGCCTCCGCATCAACTTCTCATATCTTCCAGCTTCAAGAAAATCCTTGTGATTTGAAAAAGGAAAATCAGAAGATGCCTGAATTTCTCACAAAAGTAAAGAAAATCTTGAGAGCTTTACCTTCTGAATATAGTTCTTTTTCAGCTGCAATTATTGAGAAAGCCTCCTGTATTAGTAACTGAACTTTAGAACTTACTGGTCAGTGAAGAAATTACAATTTCTGAAAGACAGAAGAGATCAGTTCTTAACATAAATCATGCTTTATTCACAAATCCACAATTTCAACAATCTTTTAGTCGATTTTCTCAATCTAGATCTGATAATAACAATCAGGATATGAATCACAACAAAGGATTAAGAAATTATAGTAATTCTTCTCATCAAGGGAGAAATTTTACATCTAGCAATGTCTCTAATAAGATGAAATCTTCTAATCACTCCAAGAAATAATAATGGAGAACGACCTACTTGTCAGATCTGTCACAAAGTAGGACACACAACAGTCGGATGTTATCATCGCATGAATTTTTCCTATCAAGGTGGAACTCTTCCAAATAATATAGCAACTATGCTTGCTTCTTCTAATATTTTGGGAGAAAATCTGTGGTTTGCTAATACAGGTGCCTCACATCATATCACACCAGATGTTTCCAACATTGCTTCTTCTTCCTCTTCTGCTTATACTGGAAAATAAACAGTTTTTGCAGCAAATGGTCAAGGCATGATTATAACTCAAACTGTAATTCTTCTTTTCGTAATAACAATCATACTTTCTCTCTAAAAAAACGTATTAGTTGTTCCTCAAGCGTCTCATAACCTACTTTCAGTGACCAAATTCAACAAAGACACCATTGTTCTTTAACATTTGATCTTTTTCAATATTATGTGAAGGACTTAACATCGAAGCAGACTCTTTTCCAAGGGCTAGCTAGAGGAGGGCTCTATCCCATTCAAACCTAATACTGAATCTTCTTCTACTACAATACCTCAAATAAACGCTTTAATTGCTCGGCCAACATCTGTTGATCTATGGGACAAAAGGCTAGGGCATCCCTCTTTTCAATCTTTACAAAAGTTCAAACATTTGTTTTCATCTACTCCACTAAAACCTATATTCTGTTCTGATTGTCAATTAGGCAGAAGCAAGAAACTTTCATTTCAATCTTCTACTACTATAGTTTCTTTACCATTACAACTATTACATATAGACCTTCGGGGTCCTGCACCAGTTACTTCTATTAGTGGATTTCAATATTATGCTAATGTGATAGATGAGTTTTGTAAATTTTGTTGGCCTTTAACACACAAGTCTCATTTCACTTCTGCTTTTCTCACTTTTGTGAATACTATTGAGAATAAATTAGGAAATAAGGTTAAAACTATTCGTACTGATGGTGGTGGGAATTCCTCCTACTTCTCTCAAGATTTTCTTCAAGACAAAGTAATTTTACATCAACTCACTTGTGCTCGCACACCTGAGCAAAATGGTGTAGCTGAGTTTAAGCATACACACTTGATTGATCTCACTAGAACATTACTTATTCAATCATCTCTCTCTAGTTCATATTGGCTTGAGGCACTTAATACTGCAAATTATCTCACTAACAAACTTCCTATTAAGACTTTGAACTCTATTTCACCATTAGAAAAGTTTTTCTACTCTCCTCTAGACTATGATTTCCTTAGATTATTTGGTTGTGCCTGTTATCCATGGCTGAGACCACATGCAAGCAATAAACTTGAACCTAGAAGCAAAGAATGTATCTTTATTGGTTATGCTCAAAATGAAAAAAGATACAGATGTTTGGATATTACTACAGAAAGAGTCTACATCTCTAGACATGTGGTTTTTCAGTAAAGAACAATTTACTAAAAAATCAGGCCTTTCACCTACTTTTCCTTTACCTTTACCAGCTACTGGTTTTTACCCAGTTCATCTATTACCGATTCAGACTTCATCTAATCCATCACACCAAATTACCCATTCAGAACCTACTCCTTCTGTTAGTTTTATAGGTACTAACCCTGATAATTCTGTTGATTCTCCTCTTTATTCTTCAAATTCTAACTCTACCATTGAGACAACACCAATATTTCTTCTATTATCTCGTGCTCCTCTTACATCTATCACTGAATCAACACAAATTTTTCTTCCATCCATTCAAAATTAGCCACTCATCCTATGCATATAAGAGCAAAGTTTGGTATATGTAAACCCCAAATCTTTCATAGCTACCACAAAATATCCTATTTCAGCAGCACTAAGTGCAATTACTTTACCTCCTACCTCAACACGTTTTACTCAGGCTAATAAAGATCCCAACTGGAGAAGTGCCATGGCTAGTGAGTTCAAAGCCTTAAAGGATCTTAATACCTGGTCTCTAGTATCACCTTCTCCTAATCAAAATTTGGTTGGCTGCAAGTGCGTCTTTAAAATAAAGCAAAAATCAGATGGTAGCATTAAAAGATACAAGGCTCGTCTGGTTGCTAAAGGATTTCAGTTGAGATAGGGGATAGACTACTCTGAGACATTCAGTCCAATAGCTAAACCGACAACAATTTGAGTTCTACTCACTATTTCTATTCAAAATGACTGGTTAATAAAACAACTTGATGTGAGCAATGCTTTTCTCCATGGGCAGCTCAAAGAAGAAGTTTGTATGGCTTAGCCTCCTGACTTTCAAGATAAATCCAAACCTAATCATGTGTGCAAGCTTTATAAGTCACTTTATGGCTTAAAACAAGCTCCCAGGGCCTGATATGAGAAATTAGTTGACTCACTAATGGCTCTTGGCTTTCAAAAGTCATTTTCAGATACATCTTTCTTTGTCTTTTCAGATGGTGGAATTCTTCTATATGTACTGGTCTATGTTTATGGTTTTTTGGTTACTGGAAATTCTTCTTCAGCTTGTGCTGATCTTATAGCTAATCTTAGCTCCAAATTTGCTATGAAAGATCTAGGTGATCTTCATTATTTCTTGGACATGTAGGTTCATATAGATGCTTCTGGTTTGTTTCTCTCACAAACAAAGTATAAATTAGATCTTTTAAAGACATCTCAAATAATGGATTCTAAGCCATGCTCTACTCTAATAGTTCATAGATCCAAACTTACACCTTCTGAAGGGACTCTGCTTCAAGATTCTACTCATTACAGAAGCTTATGTTAGTACGAGCCCTTCAATATCTCACATGGACAAGACCTGATATAAGCTATGCAGTTAGTCAAGTTTGCCAATTAATGAGATATCTTAAAGGCACATTTGACTTTGGAATTCACTTTACTAAGTCTTCTTCTTTGGAACTTCATGGATTTGTTGATTCTGATGGGCAGGATGTATTTCTGATAGCAGATTTACCTCTGGTTTTGTTCTCTATCTTGGTGGTGATGATGCATAAAATGTTCAGTTGTTGACTAACGTCAATAAGTCAAGAATAGATCAGAAGTCCAACGGGTCAACCCGGCTTAAAGGTAACAGGACTGCTGCACCTGTTACGATCTGCCACCTACGCCCAGAACTGGGAGGTCGACAAAGATCACCTAAGGAGCTCCAGCCCTGCTTCGCCTAAAACACAATCAGGTCAGCCCTAAGATTTTCTAAAGGAGTGAGGGGGGTCCACGTAAGCGAGGCCGATGTATTACGCCCTAAACTGGGAAGGCAGAAGCGTGCCGCACGCTTACCGACTTAATCCTGAATCTTCTAAAGATCTCAGTCGGTTAAAGATCCTAAGTGTTTAAGCAACTTGGGCTTCAAGAATCTCAAAAGAGGAAACATCTCCTAGAAGATCTATCACCTCGGCAGGATATCTACTAAGTATCCTTGAACATAGGAACTTCTATTTATCTTAGATACGAGATAAACCAATAGGAAAACCTTAACTACGAACAGTAGGAAACTTCCCAAACAGTGGATCATAACTGCCCCATCTACACCGTCTATCACAGTCGGTCCAATTCAACCTATAAAAAAGGCATCACATCGCCTTCTTCAAGGCATGTTGAGTAAGCTCAATACATTCCAAAAAGGTTCACTCAATACTTCAAACTTTTTACTGGAAAGAACAATCTGACTGTCTTGAGCGTTATAGCGTTTCTGAACCCTTTGTAGGTTTTTCCCCACAAGTTTCTAAACTAGACGGAATATCCATTCATAAAAGACGTTATCATGCATCAAGTCTCGATTTCTTGCTGATTAACGGAGAGACATTTTTTAACATCAGTAGGTGGGAATCCTATTTCTTGGTGTGTTAAGAAGCAACCCACTGTCTCTCGATCCTCTATTGAAGCAGAGTATAGGTCCTTGGCTCAGACTACGGCTCAAACCCTATGGGTGTGTTCTCTTCTTAAAGATCTTCAACTATTTTTTACATCAGCCTCCTAAACTATGGTGTGACAATGTTTCTGCCCCAGCTTTAGCCTCAAATCTAGTGTTTCATTCCAAAATCAAACATCTTGCTTTGGATTTTCATTTCATTCGAGAATTAGTCTCTAACAAAAAACTTCAACTGTTATATATCTACAACTGATCAACAAGCAGATGTTCTAACCAAGGCTCTTCTTGGCCCTCGTTTTGGTCTTCTCAGATCAAGCTAAAGCTCTCTTAAACACCTTTAGCTTGAGGAAGGGTAATGGAATATACTATTTAACATTAGAGCTAGGGTGCACTAATGTTAAGTTACAACTGATTCATTAAATCAGATCACTTTTGAGTGGTTAAGTTATTTAGAGTTGTATTTACATTTTGTCCGCTCTTGTAATACATGATAGTAATCTCTATTGGTTGTTAGAGTTAGTTAGAGAGTTTGTTATGGTTTTCTCTATAAATATCTCTGTAATCTCTTTTATATTTTCTTAATGAGAAATCTTTTCACCAAAAGTACAAGTAAATAAGAAGGGGTGGGGTGTTTATAGAGGAAAAACTGTGATGTGAGGAAAGGCCATTTTAGTCGACATTTCAAACCGTCCTTCAGCCCAAAACTTACAACACCATTGGCCCTTAAACCTCTCATCCTAATTGGCTTTTGCAATGCCTACCTAATTGGTTATTAAAAAAAATTTAGTGAGGAATTCAAAATTTGGGGGGGAAATGAGCGTGCAGTCCATTCCCGGCTAGAAATACGTTTTCAGTACAAATGTCCGGGATAACTCACTTTTTCTGTTATTCAATTTTTTTTTCTTCCCCTCTTAAACTTGGACGGGACATTCTGGCGTTTTCTGACAATCTGACGCGGGAAAGTAATTTTTTTAAAACTTCAAAATTCCCACTATATCTGGGATATTTTCCTTCTCTTTCTCTCTCTAAAACTTTCAGATCTTATCTTCTTCATCTATTTCTCTCTCAAATTCGAAATTTCCACTAAATCTAGGAGATTTTCCTTCTCTTTCTCTCCCTAAAACTTTCGGATCTTGTCTTCTTTATCTCTTTCTCTCTCAAATTTTGATATGTGGCCCCATTTTTTCTGAAATTTTTGGATTCCCCCATTATTTTGTTACACTTTTGGGGTTTTTATCTCTCTAAAAGAAGACCAAAGATCGAATTCATATAGTTCATAAAATCAAGGATCGTTGACGATTCATATAGTTCTATCTTCTTGAAAGATAATGTTTAAACGGAAACAAAGGTGCGAGATTATGTTCCGAAAACTATTATACAAATCTACCAACATATAAGGCGAGAATCTTTGAGAAAAGTAGTAATATTAAGAGAGAAAATATGTTTAAACAAAAATAAAAAGAATAAAATCAGAAAATATGGAGAGAGAAAAATCTGGAGAGAAAATATGAAAAAATGAATAAAATTTAAAGAGAGGAAAAATCTGGAGAGAAATTCGAAAAGTGTCTCGTACTTAAAAAATGTCTTGTACATAACAAAATGTCTCATGAATTTCAGTGAAATAGTTTACATTTTAGAAGGAATGTATTGGAAATTTTATTACGTACTGTACATGAAAAGATTTCCTATATTTTCTCTTCTAAATGTGTCAAATACATAACAAAATGCCTGTACATAATGTTGATGTCGAAAATTGGCTCCCGGTTAAATCAGCATGGAAAAGGGAGTTGATGCATGACAACCTCCATTATGATGGTATATTCTGTTATGTGAGGAGAGATTCCCCTGTTCAGCTCTGCTTCTCTGCTCTGTTCCTCTGTTCCGGCTCCTCGCTCCTTGCTCCTGTTCGTCTGTTCCCAAGGGGGGAAAACCTGCAAAGGGTTCGGAAACCCCTCCGACGCTCAAGACAGTCAGGGTGCTCTTTGCAGTAAAAGAATGAATGTTGATTGATCCTTTTAAGAGCGAGCTGTGATAACTCTGTTTTTGGGGGTGATCCTTCTAGTATGAAGGGATCGTATTTTTTGGGAAGAGAGTCTGTTTGTTCCGAAGAGACCGTCCCTTGTGAAGAACGATGTGGGGGTCTTTTATAGGCGAAGTTAGGCCGACTGTGATTAGGGGCGGTGGTGAGGTGGTGGCCGTCAAACCGTAATAGAAGTTACCTCTTTTGCGTATCTAGGGTTTTTCTTCGAGTCTATCCCGGATCTTTGATAAGTGAAAGTTCCTAAGTTCAAGGATACTTCGTTGATATCTTGCCGGAGTGGTAGACTCTAAAGGAGAAGTTTCCTCCTTTAGATACGTGGAGTCCAATCGGGCTTAAACACTTCAAGATGTGTGGCCGACTGAGATCTTTCTGGAAAGTTCGGGATTAAATCATTAGGTTGCGCAGTGTTGATATCTCCCCAGTTCTGGGCGTAAGATATGGGCCGAACCTGTGGAGATCCTCCTTATTCCTTTAGAGATCCCAGGGCTGATCTGTCCATGCCGAGGGCGTTTTGTACAAAGCTGGTTTCTTCTGGCCGACCTCCCAGTTTGGGGGAATGTGTGGCAGACCATCGGGGATTTTCGCTTTCCTGCTGCCTTAAGCCGAGCTGTTTCAAGAGACTTCCGGTCTGATCCTTGACTCTTCAGACGTTAGTCAACGTCTGGACATTTTATGCATCATCATGAGTCCCGCCACTCCTTAGTTGAAAGTAAAGAGACTAAGGAGTAAAAGTAACTCGTGTGTTTTACTTTGAAGGCCAGAAGTCAAAAGTATTACCTGTCCCAAAGCTGTATCGCGAAGCTCTTTGGGCCTTACTTGGACCAAGGCTGTTTTGTAGAGCTCTGTCTTCCTGTCAGTACTCTAGAGCTGATGGATGTTTATGAATTGGGGATCTTCTTCAACTAAGTATTATCCTTGCCAGGGCTGACCCAGCCGTGTTCTTGCTTTGACGTGTGGTTTATTATTCCGGGACACGTTTCGTCTTCTGCGCAAGAAATTGATCTTTTCCATGCGTGATTTTGTGATGTCACAGATTTGAATCTCTGAATATGTGCTTCCGATGCTGATCTTTTGGATCACTTCACACAACAACCTGCTCTGCCATTCGTAGACGCGTGGAGCGTCGTGACTGGTGAACGAACCACGTCTCCTTGAAACCCGCTGGAGCCTCTTTGGTAACCGCAGTTCTTGAGCCGTTCATACTTCCTAGTCATTATTCCGTTGAGTGTTTCGAGGCGCGTCTGGTCTATTGCCTTTAATGTTTCTTATCTATTTCCGAGAGGTCTCTTGGTTATCCTCTCTCACTATAAATAGCCTGCTTTGGCCTCCCAATTCTTCACTACCAAAAAGTTTGAAAAACATTTTAAGATTTATTTCCTTCTCTTGTTGCTTCGTTATTTCTTCCTGTTTACTTCCCAAAGATTCGGGATGAGGCCTCTGTTCGAGTTCATACCAAGCGTTTGCTTTAAAGAATGTTTCTTCATAATGACCGTGATAAAAATGGGTTCCTCCATAATGGTCGTGTCCTCCATAATGGTCGTGATAACTTCACGCGTCGTTTTGTTTGAGCTCGAAGGAGGGTAAGGATCGTCAGTACTTCCTCCTGCTTAGGTGCTCAGGGCGAGATTGCTGGTGCCAAAATGGTTCTTTTGTCCTTGGTTGTCTTCTGGCCTTGACTTCGCCTCTGGAAAGGAGTGCCTGGTAGTCCTTCATCTTTTCTCCTCTCAAACTCCGTGACGATTCTTTTGCAGTCGCTCATGTTTTTTGATCTGTTTTCCTTTCCCTCAACAACTGGGGCCTCTTGTAATTTCTTCTGTAATAGATCCTTACTATCAACTAATAAAGAATTACCTTTTTCCTTTTTTACTTTTGTGCTTCTCTTTATTTCCCAATTTTAGGTCTGTTAGCTCCCCATGACTGCTCGCCGCGACTCTTCGTTGATCATGCCCCTTCATCACGGCCATTATGCCCTATAAATAGATGTTAAGGCAAGAATAACTTTTCTAAATCTCACCATGCCTCTTTTAATGGTTAGCGGAACTCTCCCTGGTGGTGATGTTAGAGTTGCCTTCTACATGGTACTGAACTATGATGATTTTTCCATTGAGCACTTCTGCATGGAAGTGGCTGGCGAGGGTTTTCTTGACGTCCTTCGTCCACATGATCTTCTGGACGATGATCACCTTTCTACCCTCAGTTCCTCCAGGCCACTTTATCCTTTGGTTTGTTCTTTGACTGGTACCACCAACACTTCCGAACCTGCTCTCTTTTCTGTTGTGGGTTTCCTGGTTCGTCGCCGTGGGGGCGGTCGCCTTCTGGCCATCATGATTAGGGTTTCGGTGGACATTGGCGGTCCTTCGTCATCTTCTTCTTCTGGCGAATAAGAGCTTGCCGCCAGATTGTGTTTTCCTGTTTTCATAAATATGTAAAAAAGTTAATGTAATTAGCCCTATACTTACTAATGCAATTTTTCTTAGGCTTACACGCATGCTCCGAATGATCGCTCCTGCAACAGAAATAATTTAAGTCCTAATCTTGCATGCCCTACGCTTACTATTTCCTCCTGCAAAATAAACCCGAGTCAGCCCTGCGTAAAAAGTTTTGAATAGTGTTAGAGTTTTTAGATCTGCCCCTGATCGTCTATACCAGAGCTGTCTTTGTATAACTAGTTTCACCAGGACTCCCCCTTAGACCTCTGACCACGGCTTTCGCTATCAGAGCTGATATCGCCAGCTTGAGCTCGACTAGTTTCACCAGGACTCCTCTTAGACCTCTGACCACGGTTTTCGCTATGAGAGATGATATCGCCAGCTTGAGCTCGGCTAGTTTAGCCAGGACTTCTCCTTAGACCTCTGGTTGTAGCTTTCGCTATCAGAGTTGGTTTCGTTGGCTTGAGCACAACTAGTTTAGCTAGGACTTCTCCTTAAACCTCTGGTCGTGGCTTTCGCTACCAGAGCTGGTTTCGTCGGCTTGAGCTCGACTAGTTTTTGTCGGGACTCCTCCCGTGTCCTTGGTCGTCGCCTTAGCTACCAGGGTTGTCTTCCTCATTTTAAGCATGAATAGTTTCGCAAGGACTTCTCCTTATACCCCCGGTCACCTTTATCGGGGCGGTAGTTTTAACTAAGACTTCTCCTTGGGGATCCTCAGGGACCACGTTTCACTCGAGTAAAGAGTTAAGTTTAGCTAGGACTTCTCCTAGTGAGGCCTCGGGTCGCAGCCGTAGCTACTAGAACTACCTCCTTTGCGGCTTGAGCCGATCAGTGTAATTAGGACTTCTCATTGGGACCTTGGTGAGGGGCAGTTTTACTCGAGCAAAGTTCAGTTTAACTAGGACTGCTCCTTAGGGCCCTCAGTCGTTTCCGTAGCTATAAAGGCTATCGTATCCCTGGTCAGGGCTTTCGCTAGCAGGGTTGTTTTTAGATTAGGGCCCTTAGTCGCTGCTTTCACCTACCAAGGCTGCCTTTAGGTCCCCTGGTCGTGGCTTTCGCTATCAGGGTTACCTGCTCGATTCATAGTGAGATGAGTTTTGGCTAAGACTCCTCCTTTTATAGCGTTTTATGCTAAAAATATTTTTATTTTGTTAGATAAAATATGTAGTTAGTAGCGCTACTTCTTTTGCCTAATGGCTTTATTCAAAAGGGAAAGATAGTAGAAGTAGTGATTGATGATGCACAAAATTTCCAGACGTTGACTAACGTCTGAAGAGTCAAAGATCAGACCAGAAGTCTCTCAGAATAGCTCGGCTTAAGGCAGCAGGACAGCTAAAACCCCTGATGGTCCACCACACATTCCCACAACCGAGAGGTCGGCCAGAAGACACCAGCTCAGCACAAAACGCCATTGGCATGGATAGATCAGCCCTGGGATCTCTAAAGGAATAAGGGTGGTCTCCACAGGTCCGGCCCATATCTTACGCCCAGAACTGGGAAGATATCAGCGCTGCGCGACCTAATGACTTAATCTCAGACTTTCCAGAAAGATCTCAGTCGGTTACACATCTTAAAGTGTTTAAGCCCGATTGGACTCCACGTATCTAAAGGAGGAAACTTCTCCTTTAGAGTCTATCACTCCGGCAAGATATATACAAAATATCATTGAACTTAGGAACTTTCACTTATCAAAGATCCGGGATAGACTCGAAGAGAAATCCTTGATACGCAAAAGAGGTAACTTCTATTACGGTTTGATGACCACCGCCTCACCACCGCCACTAATCACAGTCGGCCTAACTTCGCCTATAAAAGGCCCCCCCACCCCCACATCGTCCCTCAAAGGACACGCTCTCTGGAGGAACAACACACTCTCTCTCTCCAAAAATACGATCCCTTCATACCAAGAAGGATCACCCCCCAAAACAGAGTTCTCATAACTCTCCCCCCTAAAGGATCAATCAATATTCATTCTTTTACTGCAAAGAGCACCCTGACTGTCTTGAGCGTCGGAGCAGTTTTCGAACCCTTTGCAGGTTTTCCCCCCTCGGAAACAGACGAACAGGAGTAAGGAGCCAAGAGCTGGAGCAAGGAGTCAGGAGCTAGAGCGAGGAGCAGATAGAAGCAAAGTAGCAGAGCTGAACAGAGGAATCTCTCTTATCCAAACAGAATATACCATCATAACGGAGGCTGTCATGCATCAACTCCATTTTTCATGCTGATTTAACCGGGAGCCAATTTTTGACATCAGCATTTAGTGCTAGAAGGAGGGGGTCTCTCCAGCAAATCACCAGATTCGGTAACCCGAACCCTACTCAATACTTTTTTCAGAACTAACTACTTCCTGAGCTCTTCAGGCAAACATGTCTTCAAACATGTCAACAAAATTTTTGGATGCTAACAGCTGTTTGGCCAGGTGCCTTTAGAAGCACCCAGCAAACAATTAGATTAAATTATACCATTTCGACACTCTTTGCATAATAAGTTAGACAATTTGAAGATGGGTTTTCTACACAAGACGTTACGAAGAGTAGAAATTCTTATTGTATCGTTATTTATATATGTTTCTTCATAGCTGTATTTACATATGAGTTAACCGTGTCGAAGACACGGGCTTTACCCTAGTAATAAATAATCCAACGAAATAAGCTCAATTACTATTTATTAAAGAGAGTACACTCAATTATCAATTAGTGTTGAGATAAAAAAAAAGACTTATTATATCCGTCGCATCTTTGCTAAGTTATCCTTTTAAGACAAATCAAAAAGGCAAATAATGAGATATTCTTAAGTCAGAGTATAACCATACAAATAAATCAATATTTATTCATTGGATATTTTTAGACAAGTTTTTGTTTTGGAAGTCGACTACGATCTACGTATGTCGTTACATTTGGCACTTGATACATCATAGATGTGATAAGCTCGATAACCACCCACTCAAACACTAACAGAACCGGGCCTATAGCCTAACAAGACATGGCCTAAAGCTCAACAACATTATTTAGACCCTAATAATCCCAATTCAAATAACTAAAGATTCCACCTTCTCTGCGATTCGAACCTAGGACCTCCAGGACTTTCTGGAGTTTATGTCAACACCTTGGAACCACTTGGACTACCAACTGTTGACTATATTTTTAGACAAGTTGGAAAGGCGAAATAGTGAGATATTGTTACATTTATACCTTCCATAAAGACAAAACCGACTTCTTAATATGGGATGTGAAAGGACGTCTTGCTTTCGGGTGTGAATTGAAAAAAGGGTACCACTTGATTAAAAAACACAGGAGTATAATGGGTCCTTCCTCAAAGATACGTAAAATCTAATAATGAGAAAGATTGGACTTCAATCCTATACTGAGTTTGATTTTGGACCCTAGGCCCATCCATCGCCTCTTGTAGATTTTTGTCTTTTTTTTTTCTTTTTTTTGGTGAACAAGATTTTTGTTTTATGACCTTGAACAATATAGTATTGCTCAAAATTCACATATATGATATATCCTTTGATTTTCCTTGTCGGGATAAGCGAAAATAAATATCTCATAACGAGTGTCCTTTCTCCATCGCTAACTTCTCTCACTTTTTTTATTTTTGGAGATCCTAATGCCAACCACAGGGAGTGAGTTAAGTTTGAAATTAGTTGAAGTGTTAATTTTTTTTCCATGGTCATGTCATTTATGATAAGATGGAAAGCTGATGGCCACGAGTTAATAGTTTTTCACTTCTTAAACTTCCTCTTAAACAGTAATAGATAACTGAGTTTACTTCCTTCCATAATTGATAAATGGTAATTGGGTTTACTCGTTTGAAGAACGATCATTTAACGCATTTCCCTGTAAGTTTATGTGTTACTTTAATATTTCGTTTATTCAAGAATAAGATTAGAGTTACTTTGTGAAAGGGGCAAAGATTAATGCCGGGGGATGAGTTTGGAGCATGAAAATGTTCTTCTCTCAGTTTGGGACATGAATTAACTTAACTAATTTTACCATCCAAAAATAATGAATAATGACGTCCAACCAACCTTAACGTTAGTTTACTCTCGTAAAAAAAACGTAAGATGCTCCAAACACTATTTTTTTGACTTTTTATGTCCCAAATACTAATTTTTGCATTAATAATTAAATAAAATGAAAAATTTATTTACATAGATAAATATATTTGTAGAACAGACAAATGAAACCCACTTCGTATCAAACGAGTGGAAATATTTTAAGTGAAAATCTCATAAATGGTTTCGCTTGAAGCTTTAAAAACCTCGAGGGTTTTGAAACCCTTGATCGTGGGTCTAAAACTTTCGAGGAGTGTTTCCTCATAAACCTTCCAGGACTCTGGCTCTTACTCTCCCTCCATGTCTAGCTTTCTTTCCTCTCACAAATCCGACAAAGGAAATGTTTTGCTTCGCCGAAACCCCCTTCATCTTAGACGGAAGAAAATGATTTCACTTGAAACTCTAAAAACCCTGAGGTTCTGAAACTCTCGAGTAGAGTTCCCCTTAAACCTCCCCCACTTCATCTCAGACGAAGGGGATTCCAACGAAGCTTCATCCTTTCCTTTGCAAAAATAGTGAGAGGAAAGACGACAATGGTGCTGGGCATCCAAGATTTTTGCTAACCAGAGTTTTGGATTTCCCTCAAACAAAACGTTACTATCCAAACGCCATCCTAAACTTATCTTCTTTTGATCTTTTTGAAAAAAATTGCAAGACTGCTAGGGTTATCTGAATTTAAGGAATTTGTGTTTGGGGCATGAAAAGTTTAAATAAATTAGTGTTTGCAACATCATACATTTTCTAACTAACAAAAAATTCAGAACCCACGATCAGGGGTTTCAAAACCCTCAAGGGTTTTAAAAGCTTCAAGCTAAACTACGTATGAGATTTTCAGTTATAACTTTTTCCACTCGTTCGATACGAAGAGGGTTTCATTCGTCGATTTATGTAAATATATTTTATTAATGTAAACAAATTGTCCATTTTTGTTTTGAATATTTATGAAAATAAGTTGCAAGACTACTGTTAGAAGATCTAAATTTAAGACATTAGTATTTGGGGCATAAAGGTTTAAAAAGATTAGTGTTTTGGGCATCTTACGTTTTTTTTTACTAGAGGTAACTAACTTTAAGGCTTGTAAGACGTCATTGTTTTTAGAGGGTAAAGTTAGTTAGAGCTAGTTCATGTCCCAACCTCAAAAAAGAACATATTCGTGCCTTCAATTCATCACTCCATACTTATCTTTGTTCATTTCGCAAAATAACTCATAAAACTAGTGAAGTATTATCTGTAACACCCAGATCTCCGAGTTGGAGAATCAGACAAGTTAGAGCGCTGGGCAAAGCTAGTGATTTTTTTTAGGATTTGGTTTTGAATATTTATTTGGGTTAAGCTGGAGCATTCATCGGATAGATCTCGAGGAACCGTGAATTTTATTGGTCTGACATAAAGATTTGACATTGTTTGGCTATCGTTCTATATTAAGTAATGCTCTTCTTGGTTGAATTAATAAGCATCATAAATTTTTTTTATAATTAGTTATGGGAGGAAAAAAAAACTAAAGGTTAAAGTGGGGCTTATATTAGTAATTAAGGGAGGTTGAATTAGTTGAGTATGGTCATGGTGGGACTTTTATTGAGTTATATATAAATTAGGGGTTGAAATGTAATTTGGTCACGTGGCTGCTTCATGCTTTGACATGTGGCACCCAAAACCTGTTTTGTTTGGTTTAAAAGAAGGTTGCGGTGTTGGAGAATAAAGAAAAATTTCTGGGGAATAAATTCTCTAAGGAATCCATGTTTCTTTGTAAAATCTCTAGGGAATATTTCTTTATGGGGAATACTGAAAAAAATTCAATTTACAAAATTAACTTCAAGTAATTTTTTTATTTTAAGTCTTTTCCTCATTTTCCTTCTTCCCCTCCTCTTTCTTATTTTCTGGAGAAAAACTCATCCACCTCATCTCTTCCATAACATCTAGTCAAATTTTTTGTTCTTCCTTCTCCATCAATTATGTTACTTATCTTCCCCAAATCTCCAACCCCTACTACCCTTATTTCTCTAAAATTAGAAACAAAGTTAGAGAGATAAAAAGAAAAAAAACATTCTACACCCTAGAAATCATCAAACAAAATCTATTGACACTCTTAATACATCTTCCATGGGACTTCCAAATCAAGTTTCTTCATCTATCAATCCTCCCCAAGGGAGGTAAACACATTCTAAACCCTAGAAGTTAGTTAATTTGAGTCCTAAAACATATTTTTCACCAGTTCTAAATATATTAGGTTTGTTCTCCATGTTTTTAGGATTTAATGATTAGAAGAAAATAAAGTTTTGGAGAAGGAGATGAGAAAAGAAAAAACACTTGGAAGAAGTTTAGGGTTTAGATCTTTAAAAAGATTTTGCTTAAGTTTATAAAAGTTCCTTCTAAATTCTTTAAAGAGAGGGGAGCTGGAAAGGATAATTCAAAATGATGCCACCGCTCTAGTGAAAGAGAGGATTGAAAGAGGGACACAGAAGCTTTGGGCAAAAAAGTGATGATATTATATTTTGTTATAGGCTTTGGTCAATTTCTTCATCTGCTTTATTGGGCACATTAGTTGAATGAACAAGATATTCTATAAGCACTCCAAAAGGTATAGTGTGAAGTAGGTCCCAAAGAATTCAATAATGTCGCGGGAGAGTCTTTCTCCAATGAGAATAAAGACTGTTTTTGGGCAAGACCTAAAATGAACTCGCCCTTTGACACCAAGGGACAAGAACAGATTGTTAACGAGGACTTAGTGAAGGGAATTTATGAGAGAAGGTTCTCGAACCGGAGACCGACCGAATATTCATATTTGGTATAGTTTTGAAATAAATTAGAACATAGAGGGTTACCAGAACTTAGTCATATTTTACTTAAATGAACAGTTTGAGTTACAGATTCATATTATTGAGTTTGTTATATGGTTTATCAGCTTATGAAGACTTGACTAAAATAGAGTTTGCAGGAAGTTGGTCGGTAGGTTTATATTAGGGGTGTACTCGAGTCAAGCTTTTAAAGAGTTGCTCGAGTTTGGCTCGAGTTTGGCTCGACTATCGCTCGTGCTCGACTCGAAGATTAACGAGTACGAGCTTAACACGAGCCCAAAATTATGCTCGTTTATGTTAACGAGTCGAGTTTGATTCTTTAGTGTATCCCGAGCTACTCGTGAACAACATATTTAACATACTATCTATAATAGTGTAGTACATACTTACGTATTAGTATTGAAACTTGTACATAGAATATCAACCATTAAAAGATTATTGTAATATGAATCATTAATCATTATTGTTGTATGTGACAAATGATCGTTGAAGTATTTTGATAATTTAGGAAGTTGTTTTAATTTGAAATATTTTGATAACAAGCTTAAAACAATGTGAGATCGAGATCTTTCAAACATATACGATTCGAGCTCGAGAAAGTGGACAATTACTCGACCGTGGTTGAGCTCGAGCAAACAGTCAAAGACACCAGCCGAGCTTGAACATCTTACTACGGCTCGGTTAGTTTGTATGCATTTAATTAAGGTGTTCGGTGGTATGCTACAATGAACTCTATAGTGCCAATAGGATATCCTTAGTCTAGCTTCTTTCATTTTACGCATTCTTGCTTTACAAGAGGACTCTTGACAGTTATATAACTGACAAAATGTTTTGCCTTTTTATATTTCAGTAGGACTATTGTACTAAAAGCTTAGTCAGGAGCACCGCTGGAGGCGCAATAAGAGGTAGGATCCTATGAATCTTACTTGGAGCACGGGTATTCCCCGTTTCACCACTTTATATATATATATATATATTATATATTTAGTGATTATCTTCTTTTTATCTTTCTCTAATTCAAATTATGATATGATATGGATGTAAGTGGGGTGCTCCATGTTATGGATGTTTATCTTTACAAAATAAATTGGTTTCTCTAAAAAATAATCACTTGGGGATGAAATCACTTGAGCTGCTTGATAAAATGGTGGTGGAATCGTTTGAGTTTGTTAAGTGTAATGATTGTTTTACGCGGGGCATTGGTTGGTCCCCTTGTTTATTTTTCAACTATGGATTAGCCATGAATTTATGTTAAGGGTTACACTCGGTGCGTGGCCAATTATTTGGTAACGAGCATTCTAGTTTACCCAGCCTGGGTCTGAAAGAGATTGAGAGTTGGGGTATTCCGACCCTTGGAGTGATTAGGGGACTGGCCCAATGTCATGTTTGTTTATTTATTCTCCTAAGCCACTGGTGTGTGTGGTTGATACTTACAATATCTTTACGAAATGAAAGAGGGTGTTTACCTGAGTTATCTTAATAAGAAAATACTTTATCCCTGAAAGTGGAAACTTGTATAAGCTTGGATTTAAATAAGGTTTACTTTACCTTGAGACGCAAGAACGTTCTTCTCCTTTGGTGGATGTTACCTGTTAGGAGGACTCTGTTCTTGTAGCTTTGGGAGCCACTAAAATCATTTAATATTATTGTATTTTCATGCATATGTTTGGGTATTTTTCGAATGGTTAATGAATTACCTTGTGAGGTAGCGTCAATTCAGGCCGGAGCTAGGATGCTCCTCAAGACGAGATAGTTGTATCACCGTGGGTATAAGGCTATGTCACACGACGACGCTTATATAGTCGTCTGGGTAGGTCATGATATATTCTAAGCGTATCATTGTTTGAGTGAGATTTATTATTTAATGCGTATTGAGATCACAAGCTACCCCGATAGGCGATATTGACGAAGGGGAAGTTACGGAAGCTCTAACCGGATATTACGTAGATCCATGTGTACACTGTAGTAGTCAACTGTTGATAAGGCATCACCTGGCTACACACTAACAAAGGCCTACCAGTTCTTCCTAGTCGAATAGTAGGTGACCCCGATTGATGGCATATTCAGTTGTGATCTTGGTAAGGTTGAAGAATTATCTTGCTATTATTATTTTGCTTCGTGTGCATAGTAATATCTTTGTATATATGTATCACTTATAACTATTGATATATCAAATTGTTGATGTGTGTGGTGTGATTAGGATATCTAGGTATCTTACTGAGCTAACCTTCGATTTATCTCATTCCTATTTGTTTTTGTTCAGTTGCAGGTATTGGTGACCCGGAGTGATACAGATTACTTTGATGGTTCGCATTATGTAAGCTCAATATAATTTCCTACTATTTTGACTTATCTTTGTTATCACAACATCAATATTATATATGTATCATCTAGAATAGTTAGGATCGTTCTCTCACTTGGTTGTGATTGTACACAAATAAATAGTATGCACTTTGTCACTTGTTATTTGATGTTATTTATATGTTGAAGTTTATGAAAACATGTATGAATATTTGACAAGTTTTTCAAGTTTGATAGGTTCAATTTATAGAAGAGACTCTGTCAAAATTCAGTCTCAATTTATAAAAGAGACTCTGTCAAAATTCAGTCTCTCATTTGAATTGTTCATATACATGAATTCAAGTTGTTTTTATCTTCATTAAAACTATTTTGGGTTACACGTTTTTCGAGCATATTTTCAAAAAGTTTAAACTTCATTTTGATTTTTCCACTGCGTTTATTCTTGATTTGCAACCCGATGAGAGTTTTGTCTTGAGTTTATATTTGAAACTGGTTTGAGTGAGAATTAGACCGAATTTCTTTTATAAACTGTCTGGCAAACCGTGATTCGGAGAACGTGACATCACATTATTCGATCCATTTGTAGATTATTTAATATTTGAGTCTATTCCCACGTGCTAACCATGACCTTAAAAGTTTTGACAAAAATAATAAATACAATGAATTAAGTTCAATAACTAATTATTGAAAGGGATAAACTCAATTACCATGTAGTGTTGAGGAGTAAGGTAAAAAAAACTCTAATTATATCTCTCTCGTTTTTGTTAAAGTTGTCAGTTTTAGACAAGTTGAAAAGGAAAAATAGTAAGATATTCTTAAGTTAGAATGAAACCGTACAAATAATAGAAACATTTCGGTCTAGTGGTTGGAGACTCACTCCACAACCCAAGGGTTCTAGGCTCAGTCTCATGAAAGTGAAATCCCTTGTTGATTAAACTTGGGTATAAATAAAGTAAATATAGATTAAATGGGGACCTTTGTGGGTTGACATCTAAGAAGAGATTGATACAAAACTATAATATTAATAATAATACTTTAAGAGCTTAAGATATCTTAAGTCGGATTGTTATAGTGCTTATTCGTTATAGGCAAAAAATTGCGAAGAAGGAGACCTTTGAGGTGCATAACCTTTCCAATGCACACAATTGATGGAAAGTTTCAAGGAAGACTGTGGTTGTTTAAACACGAATAAAAGAAAGGAAGAGAAAAAGAAAAAGTTTGTTTATCGTATTGTGTCTCTATGTGAGCAATTACAATTCTTATATAGGATAGTTATATCCTTAATTGATAACAATAAATCTAGTAACAAATAATGTGATGTTGTAAATTGTCGGTTTATTTGCTTCAATGTGTATCGATTTTTGCATGCAACTTAATGGAATTAAACATACTAAAATAAAAGAGATGAACTTAAACCAAGCTTTATATGAAGTATTTCTTTCAAAAAATTTCATTTCTTATCATTCATACAAACACTACACCATGTACATCTTTTTATAGGGTGGGAGAAGTAGTAGGAAGGTGACACATAACCGATGTGTTGTCACTTGCATGGTGTGTTGTCATCAACAAGATGACACTTCTCATATGGAGCTCCCATGCAATAACACTTCTCATATGGAGCTACCATAAGATGACACCTCTCATATGGAGCTACCATAAGATGACACCACATCTAGGTGGTATTATAGGAATGGTGGGCTTCTATAGATATAAGTTTGGATAAGAAAAGGTATATTAAAGGCACTCAAATCCCCTTGCATAACCAATGATTTTATGGGCAACCACATCCTTTATAACAAACACTCCCCCTTGGATGGCCATCACTTGAAATTTGCCTCATTGAAAACCTTGTCAGAAAAACCCAGTGGGACAAAATCTGATGAAGGAAAAAGAGTACAGATAATAGATTCCGAGTGATACTGGATACGCTAAATACTGCCTCGTTATAACCTTGCCAGAAAAACCCATTGGGACAAAAACTGGACGGAGGAAAAAGAGTACAGAGTGTATATAGCGATACATGAACCTGCACATGATAATAGACTCCCCCTGATGAATATCATATCTTGGACCAATGCAGTCTACATCATCAGGCTATTCAGGCGTCGCATTCCGATGCCATCTACCAGTTTTATGAACGTTTTAGTAGGCAGAGACTTGGTGAACAAGTCAGCATAATTCTCACATGATTGTATCATCTGGATATCAATCTCATTATTCTTTTGGAGGTGATGTGAGTAAAACAATTTAGGGGATATGTGGTTAGTTCTATCGCCTTTGATGTATCCTTCACTGATCGGAGCGATGCATGCTGAATTATCTTCGTGAATGATTGTGGGAGAATTTGTGATTAAATCAAGACCACTTGAGCTTCTAATGTGTTTAATAATGGATGTAAGCCATAGACAATATTCTCTTGCCGCTTCATGGAGAGCAATAATTTCTGCATGGTTAGATGACGTAGCGGGCATACTTTGTTTACTAGATCGCCATTAGAAAGTTGTACCTCTACTTGTGAATACATAACCTGTCTGAGAAATCCCTTTGTGCGGATCAGAAATATTACCGGCATCTGTGTATCTTTTTACTTGAGAATCACCGGATAAGTTCTTTGAATAAAACAATCCCATGTCAGTTGTTCCTCTCAGATATCTTAGAATTTGCTTTACTCCAACCCAATGCCTCTTAGATGGTGCAAAGCTATATCTGGCCAATAGATTTACTGCAAAAGCAATGTTCGGTCTAGTGCATTGAGCTAAATATGATAATGCACCAATAGCACTCAGATATGGTACTTCTGGACCAAAGAGTGTTTCGTCTTCTTCTTTAGTTCGAAATAGATCTTTCAGAGCATCGAGAGACCTAACAACCATGGGAGTACTAAGAGGATAAGAATTCTCCATGTTAAAGTGTTTCAGGACTTTTTCAGTGTATAATGTTTGGTAAACAAGTATGCCACTTGTGCTTCGTTCAATTTGTAAGCCAAGACAGAATTTTTTTTTCCAAGATCTTTCATCTCGAATTCTTTCTTCAAATATTCTGCTGCTTTAGAGAGCTCTTCTGGAGTTCCTATAAGGTTGATATCATCAACATATACTGCAAGAATCGTGAATCCAACATCTCCTTTCTTGATAAATAACCATGGGCAAACGAGATCATTAACATAACCTTCTTTGATCAGATATTCATTAAGACGATTGTACCACATTCGTCCAGCTTGTTTCAATTTGTATAAAGCTCGATTAAGCTTTAGTGAATACATGGTACGTGGGTTGCCTCCAGGCAATTTAAATCCTTCAAGGACTTTCATATAAATGTCAGTATCTAATTTTCCATATAGATACGCAGTGACCACGTCCATTAAATTCATCTCGAGTTCTTCTAGAACTGCTAAACTGATCAAATATCGAAAGGTTATTCCATCCACAACTGGAGAGTATGTTTCTTCATAATCGATCCCTGGTTTCTGCAGGAAACCTTGTGCCACAAGTCTTGCTTTATAGCGAATGACTTCATTATTCTCATTCTGTTTTCTAACGAATACCCATTTGAAACCTACAGGGTTTACATTTTTGAGTGTCAGCACTACAGGTCCAAAAACGTTACATTTTGACAGTGAATTTAGCTCTGTCTGGATTGCTTCTTTCCATTTTACCCAATCAGTTCTTTTCTGACATTTTTCAATAGAATGTGTTTCAAAATCATCATTTTCAGTGATAATATCAGTGGCTACTGAAAGTGCAAATATATCATTGATGATTATGTTATCTCAATTCAACACTTTACCATTACAAGCATAATTTATAGATATCTCTTCATTTGGAGATAACTCATGCTCTTTAAGAGCTTCTACCTCTTCTGGGGCTTCACCCACTTCTAAGGTTGTATTTGTCGTCTCTTCTGGAACATTACTTGCTTGTGGTTGGTTTTTCCTCTTCTGGGAAATTATATCTTTAGAACCGATTGGTCGTCCACGTTTCAGACGTGTTTTGGACGATTCATTTGCTGCAATATTTTTATCCTGTCTTTCGGGAACATCTATCCTTCCTGGGACATTTGCAGCAGGTATATATGATTTTTTCACTTTCGCTGCGTCATTAAATGCATCAGGCGTTTTATTAGCAATCTCTTGTAGATGTATTATCTTTTGTACTTCAACTTCAGATTGATTAGTACGAGGATCAAAATGAGACAAATTTGGTGCAACCCAAGAAAGTTCCCTTTTAATAACATTTGCTTCAGGCAAATTTACTCCCCTAATGGTGGGAAGACTGTCTCATCAAAGTGACAATCGACGAAGCGTGCAGTGAAAGTCTCACCCGTCAGGGTTCGAGATATCGAATAATAGATGGTGTATTAAAACCAATATATATTCCTAGTCGGTGCTAAGGCCAAACTTTTTGCGTTGTGGGGCTGTGATAGAAACATATACAACACATCCAAAAATACGCAAATGAGATATGTTTGGCTGCTGGCCTTGAACCTATAGCAAATGTGAGAATTGATTATTCGAAGTGGGACGTAACCTTATCAAAGTTGCAGCATCAAGAACTGCAGGTCTCCATGCAGTAACCGGTAATTTAGTCCTCATCAACATTGGTCTCGCAATCAGTTGGATATGTTTTATGAATGATTCAGCTATACCATTCTGAGTATGAACATGAGTTACAGGATGTTCAACATTAATTCCAACTGAGACACAATAGGAATCAAAAGTACTTGATGTAAATTCTCCTGCTCCATCTAGACAAATCGACTTGATCAGATAATCAGGAAAGTGAGCTCGTAAACGAATTATCTGAGCTAATAACTGTGCAAACGCCTGATTCCGCGTCTAGAGCAGATTTACATGAGACCATTTAGTTGATGCATCGATTAATACCATATAATATTTAAATGGTCCACACTGCGGGTGTATAGGGCCACATATATCACCTTGAATCATTTCTAAAAATTTGGGAGATTCCATATGTACTTTCGTCTTGGATAGGCGAGTAATAAACTTCCCCAATGAGCAACCAGTGCAATTAAAATCCCTATTTATCAGAAACTTCTAGTTCTGAAGAGGGTGTCCCTGAGAATTTTGTATTATTCTACTCATCATGGTAGATCCTGGGTGTCCCAGTCGATCATGCCAAATTTTACAAATATTTAGATCGTGGAACTTCGGGTTGACAATGACATATGATTCAACTGTTTATCTCTGTAAGATATAACCCAGAAGAAAGAGCTTCAAGTCTTTCTAGAACACGATTCTGACATGATATACTTGAGGTGATATATAAATATTCTTTATCGTTCTCAGACCCAGTCTCGACGTGATACCCATTCAGACGAATGTCTTTGAAACTCAATAAATTCTTCAGGGATCTGGTCGAGTATAAAGCATCCTCAATAATTATTTTCGTAGGTCTTCCGGAGCCTTCTTTAAGGCTTGATGAGCCAGCGATAGTAATCCCATTTGCTTCACATAAATTTACATAATTTTCAGGTCGAGAAATATTTAGTATTTCGAAGTATCGAATTTGTGGTCCCACTGTCCGCTAGACAACTATCTTCATCACCTTTAGATATGTTTCTTCTGGAATCCATACCTTTTCATTAAATTAAATGATATAATATAAGATTAAAATAACACTATTTTAAAAGAAAGAAACAATTTATAATATTAAAATCAAACAAATAAGTCAAAGTTAGATATGTTAGCATATTAGTTAGTAAAATGAAATATATGATCACATTGATTGACTCCTTCGGGGAGATCATCTCTAATGCTCAATGGTGGATCAAGCCCACGAGATTCATCTTTAGAGCTTCAAGCTTCAAAGATGTTTGATATAAATCGACAAAGTATTTTGTCGTACAGCAGGTGCGGGATTAACTACTAACCATTCCACATATGTGACAAACATCTTTTTAATCCTTGGGTGGGTTATTCACCTTATCATTCTTAGGTTCAACTCTATATTTTGAGTTTCTCCCTTTTTCCACTTCCGGTGGTACGGGGCTTGTCTATTATTTCTTTCCCATTTACTTGTGGGGCATACACATGGGTGGTTTCTTCTAGAACCATTTCTCCATATGTAATTTTATTCCCTTCCACGAACATTTGACAATAATGTATGTGTTTCAGGCACAAGTACGAACCCAGTGGGTCGAGATCCATGGTTATGTAACAACAACAGGTTGTTTTGTTCGTTTCAAACGAAACAAGTAAGCGTATGAGATTCTTGAAGAAATAACACATTCGATATTAAGTCCGCGGGACTATAACCAAGGGCTGGAAGGTATTTAATGTAGTCAACTACTTGCTCGTTTGTAACAATATCTCCTCTTGGATAAATCGAAATCTGCAACGTAAGATTAAAATATGTTAGTTATAATAAAACCAATAATTGAAATGTATACCTTTCACTGGGAAAAATAAGGATTTATTTAGTTCGATATTTCATCGATGTTGGTGTCGCCAAATAGACAGAGTAACGACTTCTTTCATCTGGCTAGAGACTCGTGCTGATAACGTGTTGTAAATTGTCGGTCTATTTGCTTCAATGTGTATTGATATTTGCATGCAACTTAATGGAGTTAAAGGAAGAGAAAAAGATAGAGGTATTTAAACATACTAAAACAAAAGAGATGAACTTAAACCAAGCTTTATATGAAGTATTTCTTTCAAACTTTTTCATCTCTTACCAATTCATACAAACACTACACCATGTACATCTATTTATAGGGTGGGAGAAGTATTAGGAAGGTGACACATAACCCTTGTGTTGTCACTTGCATGGTGTGTTGTCGTCAACAAGATGACACTTCTTATATGGAGCTCCCGTGCAATGACACTTCTCATACAGAGCTACCATAAGATGACACCTCTCATATGGAGCTACCATAACTTATAAGATGACACCACATCTAGGTGGTATTAAAGGAATGGTGGGCTTCTATAGATATAAGTTTGGATAAGAAAAGGTATATTAAAGGCACTCATATCCCCTTGCATAACCAATGATTTTATACAACCACATCCCTTATAACATGTGATATATATTTGTGATTTGTGAGCAAGGATATCAAAAATATATGGTAATGAATCACCTCCCATATATTCTTAATTTTTGTCATAAATGTCAACACTCTCCCTCAAGTTGGCGCATATTGATGGGCCTAAAAGGGTACCCTAAATAGGTTTACACCCGCAAGTGCACGGGTGTCAAGTTATAATTTTTCCGGTAAGACCGGTTCGTTCCTCAGAGACTAAGTCAAACTCAACCTTAAACCTAAAACTAACTTGGATTTTTTTGAATTCGATTTTGATTTTTTTTACGATTAAATAGTAAAGTATTAAAATAACGTAAATAAGTAATAACGGAGAACGGATGAATGGAGGAGAAGTCTAGGGTTTTGAATCTATTTTAATCATGCATAAATATCGATTTAAATCTATTACCTTTTGGTGACTAAACTAATAATCAATTCTTAAGGATTATAACTATTATTTATCAACTATCAAGTATCCAATATTAAAGAACCTAATCTAAATATAATGGGTCAAGACTAACGAAGTATAAATAATGAAAGACTTAAAAAGAAATTGAAATATATTTAAGCACCTAAGTTGTCGAAATAATCATCTAATAATCATGCATAACACAAAAAATGTCATCAAAACCCTAAACTAGGTGTTTAGCTACTCATCATAATCATGGTGGGAGAGATAAAAATTAATAACATTAAAGAAAGAAAAAGATTCGGAGAAGAAAACACCTTTTTTCGCTTTTTTTTCCTTCTGCGCAGCCAAACAGACCCTTAGGGAAAATTATTTTCGTCTTCCCGGAAACGATTTCCTGGTGAGAAAATAATTTTCCTTCTCTGGTTTTTCTCTTCCTTTACTGTTTTCTCTTTCTTTCTCTTTCTAAACTTCCTTTTTCTCTCTCTAAACAAACTATGAACACTCTTTCTATTTATAACCGAATCAATGAAGAAAGAAGAAGAAGAAGATGATAATGGAGTTTTATAACTTTGATTAAAACTCTTTCTCTCTCTACAATTCAAGAGCTTCTCTCTCACTAACTCTTTCAATCTCTCCTTCTCTCTCTCACAAAAGAGAAGAATCAAAGGAAAAAGCAACAAAAACAGAAAACTCTCAAACTTTCTCTCTTTCTCTCTAGCTCGGTTATAAGCTTTGATGGCCGAGTGATGATGGTGGTCGGTCCTCTCTGGTTTCAGCCGTGGAGAGATCTCCCTCCAACTCCCTGTTTCTTCTTGTTATAAGCCGTGATGATCCTCTTCTCTCTCTAACTTCTATTTCCAGCCGAATGTTACCATCTCCTCTCATTCTTTCCTTCTCTCTATATTCTTTCCTTTTTGATTCTCCTTCCATAATCTGCCTTCTCTCGGTTAAAATCTTTCCTTTATAGGGTTTGAATGGGTCGGTTGTTTCCTTTTTCCTAAAAATCGGTTGTTCGATTTCTTAGAAGTCGGTTGAATCATTAGTCGGTCTCGATTCTTTTTATTTTGGCAATTTTCGTTTTTAGAAACCAGGAAGGA
>BEHA01050379.1:80409-107195 GCA_002897215.1 Eschscholzia californica subsp. californica | reverse complement strand
CGGTTGAATCATTAGTCGGTCTCGGTTCTTTTTATTTTGGCAATTTTCGTCTTTAGAAACCAGGAAGGAAGAAGATGATAACTGCTGTTGGGAAATTGCTTGGTGTACTCCTGTCCGTGCCAGAATGTGGCCCGCTTGACTCTTGGTCCACCAATTTTGACCCGAACTTTGACTCGCTCTATTTTCCACATCCGGACTCCGATTTGACTTCCGTTTTCGCCTACGGGTTCGTCTAGGACTCTACTTTCCATCCGAGCACTAATACTGATCATGAAATCAGAATCACAAAATGACCAAAATACCCCTAGTCTGCATTCTTCCCGACTTTTATCCGTTTTGCACACATACTCTGAAAAAGGTACCTGAGTAGAAAAAGGAGTAATTCATGAGAGTAACTTGCCCTAGATAGACTAACTCATCCAATTTAAGAGACTCAGATGGGACATTTTCATGTCTCATCACATATATATCACACATGCCCAACTTGTCCAAAAACTTTTTGAGAACTTGATTAGATATGTTTTTAATGAGTATATCAGCTAGTTGGTCTTCAAATCGAATCTTTGGAAGTTCTGTCATCTTTTTGTCAAGTTTTTGTTTAATGAAGAACCTATCAACCTCGACATGTTTGGTTCTATCACGCTGAACCGGATTATGAGCTATATCACATGCTGCTTTGTTGTCACAATAAAGTCGAATAGGATCTTCTAGTGGGTACCCTGAATCCTGTAAGAAATGTTCCAGCCATAATGCTTCGTAAATACCTAAAGTCATTCCTTTATATTTTGAATCCACACTAGAACGTGCAATAATATTTTGTTTCTTGCTTCTCCATGTTACTAAATTTCCTCATCTGAAAAACAAATGTCCTGAAGTTGATCTTCTGTTATCAACTGCTCCTGCCAAGGTCAGCATCAGTGTAAATTCTAATATCTTTTTTACTTGTATTTTTAGAGAATAAAATTCCTTTTCTCGGAGCAGATTTAAGATACCTCAAAATTTGCATGACAACACTCATATGTTGTTCTCCTGGATTATGCATGAATTGACTAACGACACTTAGTGCATATACAAGATCAGGTCTTGTGTGGTCGTGATACATTAGTCTTCCAACAAGTCTTTGGTACCTCCCCTTGTCTACTGACACTTGATATGTCTCAATACACAATTTTTTATTTTCTTCGAATAGAGTGTCCACTGGCTGGGTGACAGTCATGCCTGTTTCTTGTAATAGATCTAATGCATACTTTCTTCGGGATAAAAATATTCTTTTATCACAAAGAGAAACTTCAATTCCCAGAAAGTATTTCAAAGGGCCTAAGTCTTTCATTTCGAATTCCTTGGATAAGTATTCTCGCAAAGCTTTCATTTCTTCTAGATCGTTGTCTGTTACTATCATGTTATCTACATAAACAGTAAGTGCAGTAATCTTTCTGTGTTTCATTCTTAGAAACAATGTGATCTGAATTGCTCCGTTTGTATCCAAATGATAGATTTGGCGAATCGGTCGAACCAAGCTCAAGGAGATTGTTTTAGTCCATATAATGATTTTTTCAGTCTGCACACCTTCTGTTTTTTGCTTTTCGGTTATCATGCATCCAGGTGGAGAGTTGTACCCGTCTTCGGGCACAGGCACCCACATGCCTTATCGGACTCGGGTGACCACGACGGGTATTGGGTGGCCGGGTATAATTCCCACCCTATGGATAACACTTTGATTGTCACAATACATAGGAGTAGGCTCTGAAATGGAAACACCCATATCTGCAAGTAACTCATGTAACCAAACTATCTCAGCTGTCGTAGACGTCATACCACAATACTCAGCTTCCGTGGATGATCTAGATACAACAGTCTGTTTCTTGCTCCTCCAAGAAATAAGAGAAACACCCACAGATACACAATAACCTGTAGTAGACTTACGATCTATGCGATCGCTCGCCAAGTCTGCATCTGAATATGCTCGCAAAGTCAAGTAAGAAGTCGATGAAAGAAGTAGACTTTGAAAGCAAGTACCTCGAAGATATCTCAGAATACGAAGAACAGCTGCCCAATGAACTGTAGTAGGTGAACCCCCAAACTGACTAACAACATACACAGAATATGCAATATTTGGACGAGTAATAGTGAGATAAACCAAACTTCCAACAATAGTACGATATAGTGTAGGATCTGCTAAAGGAATACCATCTGTAGAAGAATAACGAGCATTAGACTCGATAAGAGAGTCGGCTGTCCGAGTTTCACTGATACGAGCACGCTCAAGAATATCCGCAGTGTATTTGGACTGGGAAAGAAGATAACCTTGTGAGGTAGAGGCTACTTCAATCCCCAACAAATAACGGAGAATGCTTAGATCCTTCATTTTAAATTAGCTAGCAAAGTGCAACTTCAAAGATGCAATACCATCAAAATCATGACCAGTAATAATCAAGTCATCAACATACATTGACAAAAGAATGCGACCTGCAACACTACATTTGACAAAAGAGCCGAACCATGATTGCTAAAAGCAAAGCCGTGAGAACTTCTCAAACCAAGCTCGCGGTGCCTGTTTGAGACCGTATATTGCTTTCTTAAGCTTACAAACTTCTCCACGTTTATGTAGAGCACCAGGAGGATGAGTCATATAAACTTCTTCCTGAAGATCTCCATTTAAGAAAACATTTTTAACATCTATTTGAGAGATATGTCATTGATGAACCGAGCCAACTGCCTTAAGCATACGAACTGTAGTCATTTTTGCAACCGGAGCAAAAGTCTCCTCATAATCCATCCCATACTCCTGCGAAAACCCCTTAGCAACTAGTCTAGCTTTGCACCGCTCAATAAACCCTTCAGACTTTGTTTTAATTTTGTATAACCAACGAGAACCAATGGTACGTTTACCAGAGGGCAAAGGTACCAAATCTAATGTATCAGTCTTATGCAAAGCAGAGAGTTCTTCAGCCATTGCATTTTGTCAAAGAGGATCAACAACGACCTCTTTTTAGGAAGAAGACTCAGAGTGACAACCAATAGATGTTAAGAAAGAAGTAAAAGAAGGAGAAAAAGTCGAATAAACAAAATCAGGTAACTGAGTGGACTTACGAACACGATGAGGATAACGGGAAGGTGGATGTGCAATCTCATTAGGAGGTTGGTCGGCCGTAGGGATTGGAGGGACATCACAAGTAAGAAGAACATCAGCAACATCAGGTGCAACATGAGTAGTAGGAGTATCACAAGCATCAGAAAATGGGTCAATATGGGTTAGGTTAGAGGGAGTCACATCATGAGCATTAGCAGGAATAGAAAAATAAGGTATATGCTCTAAAAATACAACATGACGAGGGACATAAAATTTATGAGTAACTAGATCATAACACCGATAACCCTTCTGACCTTCACCATAACCAAGAAACACAGACATGGCAGAACGAGGAGATAACTTGCTACGCTCAACACGAGGAAGAAGAACAAAACAAATACACCCAAAGACTCTTAAGGACGAGTAGTAAGGGCATGCCCTGTCAATTTTTGGAATGGAGACAAACTTGAACAATGAGAAGTTAGAATTCTGTTAATTAAATTTATCCCAGTGAGAACAGCTTCATTCCAATACTCACTAGGAACAGAGGCATGCAATAGCTAGGAACGAGCAGTTTCAACGATGTGCCGATGCTTCCTTTCAGCAACACCATTTTGCTCAGAGGTATTTGTACACGAAGATTGATGAACAGTTTCATCCATAGCAAGCAATTCACGAAACCTATTTGAAGTATATTCCCCACCTAAATCACATCTAAAACACTTAATGATCGAGGAATATTGTGTTTTAACTAAGTCTCGATACTGTTGATAAACATCATAAAATTCAGAACGATGTTTCATAAGAAAAATCCAGCAAAAACGAGTGCAATCATCAATAAAGGAAACATAGTATCGAGAACCTCCTTTTGTGGGAACAAGAGAAGGACCCCATACATCAGAATGAACTAAATCAAAAGGTTTAACTGAAATAGATAGACTTCGAGTAAAAGGTAAAGCGGATAATTTTGCAAGTTTGCAATCACTACAATCAGAAATGTTCTTAACATGCAAATCTCCTAATGCACCAGTAGACACTAAATATTTTACCATAGATGCTGAAACATGACCAAGACGAGAATGTCATAAGTAAAAACTAGAAGAGGAATGACTCAAACAGAAGGATGACAAGTTAGGAGTGGAAGCAACATCTGGTACTTGTAACTCCTTTACAAAATATAATACCCCATGCCTACGACCTGTCCCAATCAGCTTATGAGATTGTACATCCTGCACGTAACAACCAATGGAAGAAAATAAAACCAACCATCTAGAATCACACAACTGACTAATAGAAGCAAGATTTGAAGTAAGCTTGGGAACATGAAGAAACATTCTGAAGAGATAGATTAGGTGTGACACTAAAACCAATACCACCTAATGACATTGGTTTGCCACCAACGGTTCAGATTGGAAAATCATATATATGCTTTAATAAAACAAAAGATGATAAGTCAGGAGACATATGACGAGAAGCTCTAGAATCTAAAATCCAAGTTGAAGAAGGCATACCTGAAGAAGAAGAAATAGGAGAAAACAAACCTTTAGAAGAGGACAATGCATGGGGTTGCATGGCTAAGAATCTCTGAAACTGATCTGAGAGTGAATCTAATGTAGTACTAAAAGACTTAGAAGTTAAAAGCTAAAGGGCCCTGTGGAACAAATGTGGACATAGCATGTGGCTGCATAGTAAGAAATTTCTGATACATTTTAAATTGATCAACCACATTATCACTTTTGGGCACAAAAGAAGATGAGCCACTAGAATTAGACGAGTCAGATGGCGGTATAACTGTTGCAGTGTTATACTGAAAGGGCTTTTGAGGTCTCTGACTATGTTGTGACTTGTTCAATCTTACACTAGTAGCTTGCAGTGAATCATCTTTTCCACTCTCTATTTTCTCAATTCAATACCAAATATAACCAAGAAAACAAATATAACCAAGAAAGCAACACCAAACAGACTAGCTAAAGAAATACGAAGAAGAAGAAGAAGTAACAATACCATATTTACAATGAGAAAATATGAAACCACTTGTTTGTGTAAGAAGATAATTTCCGACAGCAGCCAAACGGTCCCTTAAAGAGTAAAATTTTCCTGCGGTATACAAACGAACCCTCAAGAAGAAGAAATTTCTCAGCTGAAAAACTAACCCAAACGCACCCTAGCACCTCTTTGCTTCAAAACCACCAACCAGCTCAAAACCGCCTCTTCCTTGGCACTAAAACAAATTCACCAAATCCCAAAATCAAAACGCCCAAAACCACTTTTTCAAATCTCCAAAACCACCTTTCCTTTGCACCAAATCAAATCCACCGAACCCCATAAACCAAAACTACCTTCATTTCCTACCAAATACTGCCTCTAATTCTCTTCATCAAAACTACCAACCGAATCCCAAAACCACCTTCTCCTTTTCACAAAAACAAATCCATCAAATCCCAAAATCACCCAAAACGTACCAATTTTCAAATCTCTAAAACCACCCATCTCTCTAATACTCTCAAATGATGATGAAGCTTTCCTTCCTATAAGATCTTAAAGGCTCTAATACCATATTGAGATCAATAAATAAAAGAAGAAGAAGGAAATACACTAATGGAGGCTTATTCATTAGTTAAACTAGGTTTACAAGATAACAAATATATAGTAAAGATAAAAGACTAAAAGGACCTTAAAGGACAAATTACTAAACAACCCATAACTAAAATATATTACTCTAACAATTTCATCATTACCATAAAAAGCAGTGGAGACGGTTTTCCAAATTTCTCGTGCAGTAGGTATACGAAGATAACGTTTTATGGTATCATGAGACATAGACATTAAAAGCCACCATTTCACTTTTTTATTTTCAGCATACCACTTATCATAACCTTTATCAGATTCAGTAGGTTGCGCAGTGGTACCCATGATGGAGCCCAATTTTTCTCATTCAGCAATATGCAATTCCATCAGTTGCGACTAGATTGATATTATGGTCTTGGAAAGCAAGAACATAATCTAGTTTGGTTTTGATATAAGAAAGGGTTAGGATTTGAGATTTGAGTTTTTTTTTTCTTTGAATAACACTATGAGTTTATGTTTTAGAGGTTTTCTTCCCCTTTTTTGTTTTCATATTAAATTTGGCACAAATACCATGCTTAAACACGAATGAAAGAAAGAAAGAGGAAAAGAAGAGAAGAATTTTGTTTATTGTATTGTGTCTCTATGTGAGCAATTGCAATTCTTATACAGGATAGTTATCCTTAATTGAGAAAAATAACTCTAATAACAAATAATGTGATAATATATTGGCCATTTGTGAGCAAAAATATCAAGAATATATCATTACCATATATTCTTGATTTTAGTAACAAATGTAAACGGTGGTAAACTATTAAATTAACAAATCAAAAAACATACTGTATATAAAAATTAGTTATGAGTTGGTAAGGCGTGATACCTAATCATTTAGTTGAAACCTATAAACTATACATTTAAGGTTTGTTTGACACGTGACAAAAGTGGGTAAGAAAACTGATTTTCCTAAGAAAATCAGTTTTCTGCTATTTGATTGGTCTTTACGAGTAAGAAAACCGAATTCTCATGGAAAAAAAGTGGGGAAAAAGGGTGTTTTATTTGCCCACAAAAAAGGTGGGAAACCCTAATTCCCACTCTCTCCCAAAACGCGTTCTCCCTCCTCTTCCAGTCTCTGTCTTTCTCTCTCAAACTCTCATTTCTCTATTTTCATGGTCGAAGCTCCATCTCCATCTCTCGTGGCTCCAAGGACACTCAAGCTCCATTTCGCCGCGGTGAACAAGATCTAACTCTCTATCTCTGTCTACGATCTATCTCTCTCAGGCAACTAGATTATCTCTCTCTCTCTCTCTTGCAGCATCTCTCTTGAACTAGAAAAATGGCAGATCATCTCCTCTCTAAAATTGCAAGTCTTGGAGCCCTAAATCCCGATCAATTGGAATCGCTCAGATCAATCACCTCTCTCGTTTGTAGATGAGATTGAACCAGAAAAAACCCTAAATCCCGATATATTCAAATCCTCATCCCAATCTGCAGAAACCCTCATCCTAACTTGTTTGAACTAGAAAATACCCTAATTCACGTAACCCTAATTTTTGGAGATTTATCTTCATAACAACCATCAATTAAAGATCACCATCAGGTTGGTGAATTACTCATTTCCTTTTTTTAATCACAATTGGGAAGAAGATTCAATGGATCAAAGTGTTATCTCTTGTTGCTTCAAATTCTTCAACCAATCCTACTGAAAGTGTCAGAATGAGAGAATTAGTTGGAAGATTGGGAAGTATCACCAACTTGATGATGATCTTCTTCCTGCCGTTCCAATCTAACAGCAGCAAGAAGATCACAACGAAATTCCATAGGCAAGATGACAACGAATTCTCTATAGGCACCCTCAAGAATTGGTACATAAAAGAATAGATCATGAATTTTAAAGACACCCACCATTTTTTTATAACTGCACCAAACACTTGAAAACTCAATTCACATTAGAAATGTTTTATTTTCTTACTCACACATTCTAACGTATCAAACGGACCCTTAATTCCTTGACATGTAGACATGTAGTATTAAGATTATTGGAAGGATGAACTCACTTGTTGTAATGTCTACTATACATCGTTTATAAGTGTCAAATATAAATTCCTCAACTACCATGTCATAAATTTTGAGTAAATATTCTAGCAATTTGGATTTGATGGGACCCTAATATCAATTCATAGATTACAAGAGTCATGAATATCAAATATAGGGGAAGTTATTAGCTCTGTATAATCTCTCTCATAGATACCAAGAGAGTAGATATGCAGTTCTTTTCTGTCAAAATTTACAGCAAAGAAGAGTAGGTGTTATTATTATGGAGGTATCCCCAAAATCTGCATTTACTTCCTTCTCTGCTTGAGTTAGACAGACCCTTCCACCATCTTGGATCCCACTCCCCTATTGGCCATTACTTTGCTTTCAAGTCCTATCTTTCTTCCTTTTTCTTTTTGGCCTTTTCTCAAACTTTATACCTTCCATAAAGACAAAACCAATTTCCTGTATTCTACTCTTCTCTCTCTATCTATGCTTCTTGTCTTCTAAAAATTAATTTCCAGAACAACACAGAGGTTTTGAATCTCTGGGTTGAAAAGGGTATTCATCATTTGACATGGGTTCTCGGATTTCAATCCAAAAAACCCCAGAATCAGAAAAGAATTTCCAATCACAAATAGATTCTAAGAAGCCCATTAATCTCACCAACAAACAACCTGTGAAAGAAGAAGGTCCCATTGTTCAGAACCTGGGTATGTATGTATAATCAAAACAAATTCCCCAATATATTGATTCCTTAATTTTTACCAATATTTTTCTGCTACTGTTGCTTTTAGTTCCTTCCCTTTTTAGTACTCCACCAAATAGCTTAGTTTTGAGTATTTTTCTGCAAAAAAATTGGGTTTCTATCTTATCTGTTATGTGGGTTTTGGATATTAATTACTTTGATTGCAGATTTATAATGAACTCATCTGTATTGAACATGAACATTCATTCTAAATATAGCATGACTTTAGGTAAATACTCAGTTTCAGATATCCTAAAAGAACAAAACCAATCTGAGCACTTAGATCCCGGGTTCCAAATTTTGAACCATTTTGGTTGGTTTAGATTTTAGAATTACTCTTTAAACAGTTTAGTGCTTAATATGAAACATGTCTTTCGCCGTTTTTCAGGTAGTAAAGAGGAGAGTTTCTTCGACTCTCAAGCTTGGCTAGAATCAGACTGTGATGATGATTTCCTTAGTGTTAATGGAGGTAAGGAAGATCACTATTGAATATTCGTATCAACTTCTATAATCTGTTTTCTACTCTCTCCACCCATTTATAGTTTGAACTTGTAAGCTTGTTTTCACACAGATCTTACTCCAGCTCGAAACAGTACTTCAAACAACCCAATAGGAACTACTCAGGTTCCCAAAGCTATTTTGTTGGATGGAACACTAGAATCTAAAGGTGAACCTTTCCCAATTGAGAAGAAAAAAAGACTATCCGAGCTTTTCGAAGAGAGTTTTATGGGTAATGACTTATCCGATTTCGATAAACAAAATAAGCCCAACACAAAGGCAGAAGTTAGAGAACCCGAACCCAATTCTCCACCTGAAATTACAAAGAGATCACCCTTTTCGAGATTAAATTCTTTATGCAGTAGTGAAAGAAGTCCTCATATACATTCCAAACGAGCTAAAGAAAAATGGCTCAAATCTCCCCAGTGTTGTCTGCCTATGTTGCAAACTAGCCGTAGCTTCAACGGAAGGAAGATGAGGCTGAGCCCTTGACTACACCAGCTAAATGTATCTGTAAGGTGACGTAAATGGTTTTCAATTTTTTTTGCAAAGAAACATCGAACGTTTAAAAGATGATATATTGTCGTTCAGTTTACTTATCTATGAAAATTTTGTGTATGTTTTACGTGTTTTCTTGCATAATGGTCTTACTTGTTCTTGCTTCTTCTATTACTGCATTGATTCGATATAATGTGCTTGGATTGTATAATTCTGGGGCATTGTTCCAGACCAACTTAGCTTCATTAAATATGGATAGATCATTGACATGTTCTCTACTATGAGGTCATGTTGAATGCTACACGACCCGCCTTGTTGCTGAACGATAAACTCATATTGAGGCATTCACCCGTCTGTCTTTTATTGTTTGTTGCCACATCAACTCTTTGATGTAAATAATGTCTTTTTTCAGGGTGATCTTGATGAAGAAGTCTATATGAAGACTCCGCCTGTTTTTCCATTAAGGGAGAGTCTTATTTTTCGTTTACAAAAATCTATATATGGCCTTAGACATGCCTCTTGTCAATGGTTATCGAAATTCTCATTTGTCCTCATTTCTAAAGGATTTCTTCAATCTGAGTGATTATTCTCTTATTCACTCTTTACGTTCATAAAGGACTCGACTTCTATCTTCGTCCGTATATCTGTGGACGATATCATTGTAATAGGAAATAATGAAAATGTAATTTCTTCACAAAAAATAATCTTTAGCAATTTTTTCTTTCTTAGAGACCCTTGGTCCTTTCTCGTTATCTTTTTTTGACTTTTTTGAAATTTTATGTCAAATACATCATTGGCATTGTAAGAGATTATGTTCTTACAGCCTCAAAACCTTTTTCCTTCACCATCGAGCTCAAACTCCGTATCTTTCTCCTTCTAATAGTAATATTTTATATGATCACTCTGTTCATCGACTTCTTGTTAGCTGACTACTCTATTTAACCGTTACACGACCTGACATTCCTTCATTGTTAACAATCTGAGTCAGTTCAGGCAACAACATCGCCCTCTTCATATTGATGTGCTCATCGAGTACTTCGTTACTTGAAAAGTAGTACCATAAAGGGCATCTTTTTGTCACCTTCTAACTCATTTCATGTCTCCGGGTTTTCAGACTCGAACTGGGCTGGTTGCCCCTCAACGCCTCGCTCAACCACCGTTTTCTTTAACACGACAGGAAACTGCCCTATTTCCTGAAAATCTATGACACATGCTACAATCTCTTGGTCATTCCTCGAAGCTGAATATCGAGCTTTGACTATTTTATTATGTTAACTTCAACGGATTGAGTACCTTTTACATGATCTAGGCATCGATCATTCCACACCGATGTCTATCTTTTATGACAATAAAGTTGTCATTCTGGTGACAATTTAGTCCTCCACGAATGTCCCAAGGACATTGAACTTGATTGCCACCTAGTCCGTGAAAAGATCAAGACAAAACTCCTTGTTTCGTCTTCACTACCAACCATCTCGTGGATGGTTTTACAAAATCACTTGGCGTAGCTGCAATCGACAAGACTATTGGCAAGTTAGGCGTACTTGAAATTCCCGCTCTAACTCGAGGGGGAGTATTAAGTAACTCCCCGTGTCCCAAAAATGTCCACTAACATGTCCTAACAATTGAAAGACGAGACTAAAATTCGGTAGAGTCTTCTCTGTAAATCAAATCGGTAAAACTTGCATAACCTGCCATACAAGGCATACGTTCCACAACACATTCGATCTAAACATAACGGGAGGTAAAACCATAAACCACCTAGTAAACTTAGGTTCGAATTCGAGCCACCAAAGCCTGCTAACGCATCCTGCACATCCTCATCTTATTATGTAAGAAACAATGTGATAATTATATAAAGATATTTACTGTTCGTCTTTTTGTGAACTATACAACTTTGAAATTAACGAGAAGACAAGAAAAAAAATGAAATAAGAGAAATGTGAAGTCACCACACAAACTTCGTGAACCATGAGCCTCAGTTGTCTCAACAACAACAACCAACTACTAAATGGTATGAACACACTAAGAACTGGTACGGCCTCAGTAAATTCCCGACACCAGTTAAGCTGGTATGAGAATCCAAAACAAACCGGCGGTAAAAGCTTTTTGGCAAGTAAAACATGAGCATTTAGAAATATCCGACACTGGCATACAGTAGCATACTCAACTGCCCACCTATGGTTGACTCTCAATCGACATAAAGTTGCCTAAAAAACTCTATAGTACATTGGCTTGTCCGTCGTATACGAGCTCTATCCAGAATACCAACATCCTCTCGAGAAAGTATCTTACTCTTAGGTAGGCAAGTCACTCTTTCGCTAGACAACTCCACAATCATTGATAAGCTAACCTCATGACAATCATATACACCTAGCTTAACTAGATTAGGTTTGAACTTCACTGAATTCAAATTGTTAGGTAGTTTTCTCTCAAGTATCTGTGTTAAGACAAAATGTCTATTCTTAGGGTACCTTTTTTGACGAAATCAAGTAATCCAAAAAAAAAAAACAATAGGAAATAAAGAACATCACACAGAACACTAGAGATTTACGTGGTTCGGTTGGTGAGACCTACTCCACGGCGACAACGACGCGATGATTTCCACTATGATAAGGAAACAAGTTACACAAGAAATTTATGAGAATTCGACTCCTATCGACCCTAAGATATCTTATATTTTTAGGTTATATAGCCACCAAAACCCTAATCCCACCGACACACCGCCTCACCAGAATCTCTCTTTCTAAATTTGAAATACACATGGATATCGCTAACATTAATAACCACATAACACAAAGCCTTTCCTTGGAGCCTTGCTTCGCATACCAGCTATTTCTAGGTGTTCTGCTTCGTGTATTAGCTCTGCCTGGCATATTTGCTCTACTTTGGTTATCATTCTTGCCAACAAGTCCAAAATTCGATCGGAAACCGGGTTAGACATCAACCAAGGAATGAAATTTTAGTTTTGGTGAAAATTTCGATCGGTCCAAAAGTGGAAACGTTTCGGTCGGTCTGTGTAGATATCTTACAAATCTACTAAAATGTTAGTGTTCTTATTAATGTCTTTTTAGTATGAAATGTTAGTATCTTAGGGGCTTAATAGGCAATAAAAGAGTAAGTTAAGAGCTAAATTGAATTATTGATCACCTCTAATAACCCTAAAACAGTTATATTAGGGTTAATCTGCAACAAAATAGTTAGTTTAGCGGGTAAAGTGAATTATTTTTAAACCACGAAGTTAGTTTGAGTGGCTATTTTCACTTAAGAAATTATTTAGGGGTTAACTAAAAAAAGACAATTTGAAAGGAAAAAAAAACCAGGTTCTAAATGTGCCCCTCCAAAATGTTATTGGCACCCCCGCAGGGCATTGGAACAGTGAGGGAAGGGGTGCCAATAACCTTTTTGAGGGATGAAATTTCAAATTTATAAAAACATGAAACCCTAATCCCTCACTTTCATCCTCAACCACACTTTCTTCTTCTTCCTCGACAACCCTTTTGAACCCCTAATCCTTTCTTCTTCTTCACCCCTGAAATAATCCTTGAAATCTGAAACCCTAGACATTAACGAAGAAGAAATTAAAAAGATTTGATGAAGAAATCAAGAAGAAAACGATGAATCAAACAGGTTTTTCTTTAACCTTTAAATCCCTCTTCAATGTATCGAAATATTGAGAAATTTCAGTCAAAATCTTGAAGTATTTTGACGAAATCTTGCACGAAATAGTTGTAAGCTCCACTACGTGACCTATTTTCAAAAAACGAAATATTTTAGATTTTTCGACTGAAATATTTCGATTTTTCATTCCTTAACATCAATCCATATTCAAGACACTTTCAACAGTACCCAACATGCAACTACTTCGAGGATTTTTTCAAAAGTATTCATTATATCAAAAGTAAAAAATTATACTCTTATCTTGTAAAAAACATCCTTCACTTACGATCGCAGAAGACTCAGAACTCGTCCCTTCACCCTCAAATGAGATTGAGTTTCTTAATCTTTTACTTATCTTATCAAACAAGGAAGTGGAACAACAAAAAGTCATATCATAAAATGCAGAAAGATCCCAGTTGTTGTTGTAAACCAGTCTAGCAGTCTGAGGTGTATAACCCCTGAGCCCAAAACGTCGGAAGATAACAGGCTTACATGCTAGTTAAGCGATCAGAGGTAGCAAATATTTGAGCATTGAAGGGCAACCTAGACGAGAATTTTAGCAGAGAGTAGAGCACCACAATTTCCAAAACCCTCACGACTCATGTCAGCCCACTACAGATGAGTAGTTTATAAGTAGTTTGTAAACTCTTTAAGAATTTGTAGTTTGTAAGTCAGTTGTAAGCCATTTTGCATAAACACTTCACAGAAAACAACTACATCAATTAGCATAATCAGTGATATAAAAGAACCTTGAAATAAATAGTCTTAGTCATGCAAATATGATCACCTACATATCTACACATAGTGATGCATGCATATCTCCTAATCTTAGCATCATTCTAAATGATACTTGTAGACGGTCGAAAGTCTGCTGGTCAGAAGTCAGAAGCGTGAACTGAAGGATATATCCATTCGGTCTGAAGGAGATGTCCTTCTGAAGGAGTGTCCTTCCAAAAGGTAACAATGCGATCAATTTGTCAGCTAGGATAACGATGAACTAATCATGAAGATTATCCAGTCTGGTCAAATTAGGGATCGTAACGCTTTGCTAGAAGCCGCTTACGATCATCGGATTACATCGATAATTCGCAGCTAACATAGACCGGATCCTACAACGGGTTACACATAAGAGGGGTAGCTTGATCGGAAAGATTTGACTACGGAGCTAGGCTTAAGATGGATAGGACTCAACTATATAAGTCAAAAGGGTTCGAATGGAGATTCAGAACAAAGAATGAACCGGGTTTAAAAGAGGGGCCCGAAAGAAGGCTCTAAGGGCCGGCCATGTGATGGTCGACCAAGGCAAGTGGGTCGGTCAAGACAAGCCCATGGTGGGCTGGTTTGGCCGGCCATACTTAAGGGAATCCCTAATTTCCCTTAAAAGGGTATTAAGGGAAATTCGGGATATTATCTTTTCTGAGGGTCTTAAGGAATCCTAGTTTGGGTGAAACTCTAATCAGGGATTCCCTATATAAGGACTAGTGAGGGTTCAGAAAAGGTGTGGAATTTTCTCAAGGAAAATCATCTCTTTTATACATCTTAGAGAGAGAGGGTTTTAGAGAAAAAGCTCCCATTCTATCAAAGCTATTCAAGAAGAAAGGTTCTTCTTAACCTTCCATAAAGTCCAAGCAGACATTAAGGAAAGGAGATCAAGTTAACCTACTCGGTGTCTCAAGTAGAGGAGAAACAATTGGAGCTCCTGATCTTCACGCGTGATTGGAAAGGTTCGAGGGAAAAATTGCGATAAAGGTTAGTTTTTCCCGATTCTAGTTCTTATTAGTTCTTGCATATGATCCTGGTTAGCTAGTGTTAAACATTAGATGTTTGAGACTCCGCTTACAACACTAGTTAGAGTCTTAGAAACATGTAAAACCCAGCAGTGGTATTAGAGCCGGTTGCACAAACTAACTTTGACTAGACGAATTAGATTCCAGTCGCGGCCAGCTCGGGGTGCGTCCCAGTCCATCTCGGACTGGGAGTCCGATATCGTCTCGGACAAGAATCCCGAGAGATTCGCGTCCGAGCTCATCAGGTCGCGTCTAGGATGCGACCAACTATGCCCTACCAGACGCGTCTAGGACGCGTCTGGATATACGTAAGCCATCTCGAACTTGGAGTCCGAGATGACCTAGGATGCGAGAGTCTCGATCTAGGACCGAGACTTAGACCATGCTCACAAACGCGTCTTGGACACGTCTAGTGCGTCTCAACTTCTCGGACTTCATGTCCGAGATAGTGTCACTCGGTCAGACACGTTTAGGACGCGTCTGAAGCACTCAGACACGTTTGTGGCCAAGGGACGCTTCTGGTCTAGGGTCAGGACGCGTCCAGACCTAGGGCTCGACACGTTTTGGAACGTGCTGTCCTTGGTCCGGTCGGTGCTAAGCCATTGACCGAGACTTGTCTTGGGGCAACCCGGGCTAGTCAACGGGCATATTGACCAAGTTTGACTTGGGTCTTCCGAGTATGACTCGGGCCTTAATCCGAGTGGGAGGGTTTCTCTTATTCCGATTTGAACCAAATTTTTCAAAAAGTGACCCGGGCCATTCGAAGGCCCAAACAGAGTTTTTTCCAGAAACGTATTCTGAAATCTTTTAGGATAAAACCGAAACGTGCCATTAGTCCGATATTTTACAAAAATAGACTTAAGGTCGTTTGACATAGAGATGTCAGTAGTCTCTCCCGAATAGCTATTTTAGAACATAGCAAACCTAGATTCAACTTAGGAAGCGAATCTCATACATACTTTGGTATTTTATGAGTGTCATATTATTATGTATGTATGAATGTGAATGTTGGGACTAGTATGGCCATAGAAGTGTTCTATTCTTGTTTTTAAGCACAAATGTGTGCCCGATGTAATAATTTTTAATTTTAGTTTACACGATCTGCGAATCGTTAAGCCCTGTAATTAGAGTTTAGGGGTCTAAAGAGTCTATTGAATAACCGAAGGATGAGATCGTGGTTCGAGTGGGAGAAATCAATGAAGGTTCGAGGATGGAGATCCGTGCGGATTGAGGCAAAAACAAGAAAATCCTAAGAAGACTAGATCTTTTTGGACTAGGGGCCATACTAGGATCCATATGTGCTAAATTTATTTTCTCCCGCACATTTACTTATTTATTTACGTTTATGTCGTGGATGATTAGTCAGGCTAAATAGGTCACTATAACACATACTAGACAAAACGTTAAAGTCCCTAAAAGTAATTTTAAGTAAAATGCCTACCCAGACTAAGACACTTGTTGATCCCTTCTTCAAGGAAGGTGGGCCTGCCTCCGCAGGGTGCCTCTTTTAACATGGGACAATGCAGGTAGACCTATGGCAGAGGTCTACACGTCTAAATAGTTTTACTCAACGAGATCAACAAAAGAGTTTTAGATACTCGAGGCAAAAGGATGCATTAGACATTCATTAATGTAATCGATCAACCAAGAGTCATAAGAGTATGATTAGTGAAGTTGTTCACTCACCCAGGACAAAGGGGTTAAGGGCAGGGCCCTAGTCCGCTTAACTCCGAAAAAAATGGATCATGGAATCACGTTATTCAATCAGGGACGGTTTTATATTGAATAATGTGGAAACTAATTTTTTTTTCAAAAAACAATAACAAGTTTAAAACTTCGCTTATTCTTTCATTGTAGTTTTAATGACATATTCGAAAATTAGTTTTCTAACCTTCTGCCAATCCTTGAGAAGAAGTTCAACGAAAGTAACTTCCTTGAATGGAAAAAGGAAATCCGAGAATAGTTCTCAAATTCGAAATAAAGAAAACGCCCTAGAATATCAATCCTAATGTTGACTCATACCAAAGAAGGTAAAAGCCTTTTGCAAGCACTCGTAGAACATTCTCTCTGGAAGAATAATGGATGCTAGCATGACCATTAAGACAAACTAAGGAAGAAGTTCCTACAGAGATCATTAATGGAGAGTTACGAGACCTCTAAGGTTGTGTTTGATATCAGGGAAATAATTCCATGAAAATAAAAGTGTTCCATGGAAAGTCTGCCACGGAATTTATTCCGTGGAAATAAGAGTTCGTTCATTTAATAGTCATTTATTATTCGGTGGAATTACGAACTCTATTATTTGGTTGACAACTAACTTTTACGAATATAATATTCAATTAAGAGTTTTTTTTACTCCTTATGTAGTCAAAATGACATTTTTTCTTTTATGTTACCAAAATTACATTTTCGTCTTTATGCTGTCTAAATTACATTTTTACCCTTATGTCTTCAAAATTATATTTTTGCCCCTATGTTGTAAAGTCATTTAACCTTGTGTCATTTCAATGTAAAAGTGTAGACATGCCATTTTTTACAAGATAAAGGTAAGAATGTCATTCAGACCACATAAGGGTAAAAATGTCACTTTGATTTATACGAGGGTAACAATGTCATTTTGACAACATAAGAGTGAGATGTCAATTTGATATTATAAAAGGGTAAAAATGTAATTTTGGTTATATAAAGCCAAATAGTCATTTTAACAACTTTGTAAACATGTCATTCTGTAAGAAGGGCAAAAATGTCATTTGCCAAATGTATAAGTAAAAATTTATTTTGCTAAATTTTATGGGTAAACTGTCGTTTAAAACATATATGGAGATAAATATTAGGTTTCAAGTATTCGAATATATTAAAATGTTTTTATTTTGATTTTTGACTTTCCAGGGAAACTAATACCTAGGGTGGAGTAAGGAATTAAAAGTCGGCTATTTCATGGAAATAGATTCCCTAGGGAATTAAAGCTATGGAATTATACTTCGTATCAAACGGTGGAAATACATAATTCCATGGAAATTATTTTATTTCCATGGAAATAAGAGATATAAAACACACCCTAAGGCAATTTGGAAGTCATCTTAAGTAAGAAAGAACCGAAAGGTCTTCATATTTTTTATATGACTTGTTTGTTCGAAATCTTGAAACAACTCGGATTTCCCTTGTTAAGAGATGACAACAGAATTTATCTATCATCTAGTTCAATGCTGACCGAACCAAGGTAGATAAAATCTTAGATCAATCACTCAAATTGTTGTGAACAACTGAGCATAACACACGGGAACATTGAATCTAAGAAAAGGTTCTTGAGATTCAGAACAAGGAATCTAACTACTCTTAGTACCTGGAGGACAAAAGGAATGGAATTGTGAATTCGGTTTCTAGTATCCTTGTTAACAAAGTTAAGCAAGTAGAATCCCTTCATCAGATGTTTAAGACGGATGTGCGGCTCAGTGGGAGCTTAAGGGAACTTGTTACTTGACTAAAAGAGAAATGGACTTTTTAATAGTTAATGAAGCAAACAGTTGCCGAAATCGCTATAAAGTCTTATAGCTTTGTTTTAGACACCGATTTAGTTCAAAACTTAATAGTAATTATTATGTTATCCTAAAAACATCGAACGTTTTAAACAAGTGGTAAATTAACGGAAGCTTTCGGGAGAACCAAAATTGTTAATATTGAGAATGGCTATAATCAAAAGATTCAAACTCGTTACCTCTTGCATTGTCGCTTAGGTCTTAAGGACCAATTGACAAAGTCACCCTTTTCAGAAAAACATATAGACTAGTAATCTATTAGGACTCATACTTAGTTATGCATACCTATAAGTTTACTTGCAGAAGCTAACGAAAGCTACTTCAACACGTACCCTGAGAACTTCATGAAGTACGAAAACGTACTCATAAAGTGTAAGTTAGAATGTTTGAAAGGTTCAAACAAAGTACAAATCGAGGTAAAGAATCACCTTGACAAAGACGTTTAAGCCATCCGATTAAATTGGTATGGTGAAAATTTGAGTCAAAATTTTTATAAAGATCAAAGAGTTGAGAAATGGTTCCCCAACTGAACCCATGGAACACAATTGATGGATGGTAGGTCCAGTGGGAGAAATCGAACATTATGCATGATTCGATCAATGATGGGTTGAGACCAGTCTTCAATGTTTTGGATATATTCTAGAAATGGTCGTTTTCTCACTTGACCTACTCCGTCTAAAGCTAAAGGCATGTAAAAGGTTTACAAGGCACAAAACTAGCAAATATGACACAATTTCTATAAAAGAAATTTGGGGTTTTTCCATAACCGATCAGAGAAAAAGTTGTTGTTACTCGTGATGGTATCCTCCTAATAATTAGTTCAACAAAAAATGATTAGCTAGAAGGATAAGTGGGAGAAAAGTACAAGTCGAATTAGTTCGATGATGAGAAAAGTCATGAGGAAGTACAGGCCGAATAAGTTCGACCATTAACAACAAAACTGTTAAGAAGAGTTAATCGCGGTTCCTAAATAAGAGGAATAAAAGGTAACGATAGATTAACTCTAAATACCTACCGCACAAAGCGAAAAAGAATCACAGAAGAACTCTCAAGAAGTTGAAAGTTTCTCAAATGGAAATATCTCAAGGAGTTCAGAATATTACACTAGTTGCTCATGCCCTTAAGGTCATAATAGCTTATCTAATTAGTTCAGAAGATTGAAATCTAACTGATAAAAGATAAAAGCCATAGACCTGCGCAGAGACGGAAACCAACTCTGAAATTTGGCTTGAAGCCAAACTATCATGGAATCCATATCTCATCAAGTTTTGGAACTTGATATTTTGGTCAATGGATTGAAACTCATGCGACGAAGATTCGTTTTCTAAAGGAGAAAACTGAGAAGGATGGACACATTAGAGTTTCCCAAAACTAGACAAAGAGATAAAGATCACAAATTCATACCAAGAGACTATGAACAAGATTTTTACCTCACTCTAGGTTTAAGTCCATACTAACATATGAAAGTCAAAAACCATCTTCTCTAATAAACTTATGAAAGAAGATATGGTTATCGACTTAGAAGTTAATAAAAACGCATGCTTCAAAAATCCGTCGATGGTTGAAGCAGGCAAGAGTTGGAATCTTCGATTCAACAAGGTAATCAAAAGATGTTTGGTTCCTAAAGAATGAAAAGAATCTTGAATCTCTAGAATTACAAGAAGGTAAGTAGGAGTAATACGTTTTCAAGTCCGGTATGCAAAGAACATACTAAGATTGAGAACAACATTGAGATGTTGAAAAAAGTTTAGAACTGGCTCAATAAAGGACCACACACAAAAGGATGATATACTTTGGGAATCAAAGATCTATGAGAATAGATCGAAAAGATGGTAGGCTAAGTTAAGAAACTTACTACGCTAAGATTCTTAAAGTCGAATGTGAATGACTCTAGAAGAGAAATTCGACCCAAGTCTCATGACATAGAGCTCAGCAAGACTCGGAGTTTAGAAGGTTCTAATGAGCAAGCACCCATGAGAAAGATGCTTATGCTTTAAGCATAAAATCGGTCATGTGGGATATGATTAGCATTCGTCTGAGATATCTTAAATACTTGAAGTGTAATGAGACGTCACCATTCGAGTTCAGATAAAATAATCTGAACCACAACTAAAGAACAACCTAAAGACTTGGGAAGTACTCAGAATGACTCCAGAAGAGAAATTCAACCCAAGTCTCATGACATAGAGCTCATCAAGACTCAGAGTTTAAAACACCCTGATGAGCAAGCACCCATGAGAAAGATGCTTATGTTCGTTTCTTAAGTTCATCATTTTTACTGGAAGTTAGTTTTCTTAATCTTTAACCAAGTTTTATTTATGTAATTGATTTTTATTTATCTTGATTTGTTTGTTCAGTTCATTACTTCTATATCTAATTGATGAATATTCAAATCTAAACCTAAATTGTTTATTTGATTTTATTATATCTTGCTTTATGTTTGTGTTTTGATGATTTTCTACATGGTTATTTGCTTTTGAACACTGCTGTGTTGCAAATTGTGTTTGCAACATTGGGGGTGGAAAATGGTTGTTGTATTTGTACAATTCTTAACTGAAATTATTTTATGTCATCTAGTGTTTCATCATGTTTTACTCATGTTGGTTCTTCATCTAGGTTATTCCAGCATCCTATTCGGTCTGAATCTTGGGGATCTGTTTTTACTGGTGTTGGTAAGAAGTTTGAATGAGGTGCTGATCAATTTAGGTTTGCTTTGAATAAGTGTTCCTTAAAATATTGTTTTGGTTATCGAATGAAGAGGAACCACGCTCACCGGGTAGTAGCAGTATGTCCGGTTGACGGTTGTGGATGGAAGGTTCATGGTTGTTCAAAGTTTGGTATTTCATCGTTATTTTATTTGAAAAAATATGTTCCTGAGCACACTTGTGGTGGGGGTTTTACTGATATAAACAAGCCAACAGTACATTCAAATGTTGTATCTAGTTTGATAGAGAGTGAAGTAAAGGTTGATCCGAAAAAGAAAAACCGAGTCATTATTACTTATTTTCTACCAAATTATGGTATTAAACTTCCGTACCATATTGTTTACAAGGCAAAACAAAGAGCACTTGATTCTGCATTTGGTGATGAGGAATCTATATTTGCTAAACTTGATTGGTATACGAAGTCCATTCTGAAGTGGAATCCTGGCAGTTATGTGCAGCTACAACTTGATATGAACACTTATCCATTTGAAAGAGTTTTTATAACATATGAAGCTTGTATTCATGGCTTTAAGTATTGCAGACCTGTTATTTGGATAGATGGGACGCATCTTAAATCCATATGTAAGGAGACTTTGCTAACAGCTTGTGCAAAGAATAGTAACGAAGGTATGGGTTTTTAAGTTATTGATTTTATATAGTATTATGTTATAAATATTTGTTTGTTTAACTAATCTTTTAGTTGCTATTTTTATGTAACCACATCAGTTTGCTATCTTTTCAGGATCTTTTAGTTGGTTTTTGGAGATCTTGGCTCGTGTCGTTGATCGAAGTCGTACTTATATTATCATGTCTGATCGTCATTCTAGTATTATTAAAGGAGGTAGAGATGTTTTTCCAGATGCACACCATAGTTATTGTGTGTGTCATGTCAAGAATAACTTAATAAATGTTACTGGTTATGATTCTCAAAAAGCTGATTATATTAAGTCTTTATTATATTGGTCTGCCCGTGCATTTACTAAGGAGGAATTTTTTATTCATTTAAATCACATTGAATTAGTCGGTGGTAGATGGTTCATTGATTTCTTTAGGAATTGTCCAGCTGAAAAATGGGCAAACTCTTACTTTTTGCGTAAAAGGTACGGTGAAGTTTGTTCATCACTATGTGAGAGTTACAATTAATGGATTAGGCTGGAAAGTGGTATGTCTATAATATTCATGTTGGAAATGCTTCGTATTCGAATGATAAAGATGATGCAAACCATATTAGAACTACTGAAAAGTGGAGTAGTGTGTTGTGTCCTTAGATTGATAAAATAATAAGAGAACGACGTAAGTTTGGTTGTACATGGAAGGTTGTCAAGTCATTGAAGTTTGTATGTGAAATATTTTCTACACCAACTCAGTTAGTTGAGTTCATTATATTGTTCTTTTTTGAAATGGAAAGTTGAGTGCATCCGATGTGAGCATGCTGTTATTGTTATCAAGTATGGTGGACGACCAATGGCTGAATTTGTTGAACCATATTTTACGACTGAGAGCTTTAAGAATACTTATGCACATGGCATTATCCCCATCCCAAACGGTGATGAACCAAAAGAGTTCGCAGCAAATGAGACAAACATCAATCCGCCATCATATAAGAGGCAACTTGGTAGGCCAAGGAGTTTGAGAATTGAAAGTGCTGGAGCAGCCAAGTTTAAAAAAAAAAGTGTGGACGTTGTGGCAAGTTATCGCACCACAACAAGAAAACATGTGCAGCAATATTTAGTTTAGATTAATTTTGACATTTTCGTTTCTTTATTGTTACTCGATAAACGACTATTTGAAATTTGAAATTTTTTTTGGTTAATTGTCTATGGTTTTGCAGGAAATTTTTGCAGGTTTTCACATGTATTTTTGTTCGGACTGTTTTGCAAACATGTGTTTGCAACAATCTGTTACGCAAACGTGTGTTTGCAAACAAGTTCTGGAAACATGTGTTTGCAACTATCTGTTTGCGTTTGCAACTATCTGTTTTGCAAACAAGTTTTTGCAAATAATATGTTGCGACTGGTTGTTTATAGTCATTTTTGAAAGTTCTGTTTGCATAATCATTATGTTTGTTTCATAAACTTTGATTGGAGTTCGGGGGCGTTGCCCCCCTTTTTTAATTAAAGTACAACACTTTTGATGGGGGTTCGGGGGCGTAGCCCCGGATTTTTCGAAAAAATTAAATTCTGAAAATTGTTTTTTGCCTAAACCTATACTTTTTTTAGTTAAATACTTATAGAAGGGGGTTCGGGGACGTAACCCCCGTTTTGTTTAGTAAAAATACTTATTGACGGTGTATAAACATTTCATAATTTCACAAATTTTGATTTTGGGACGTCGTCTAAACATTTTTAGTAAAATAATTTTTAATTGTGAGTTTTGCGAATTTTTCAACTATATGTTTTGCACACAAAGTTTTCAATTGCATGTTTGTAAAACCTACTTTGCATCTTTTTGTTCTGCGAACGTCGTTTGCATTGTGATCCTCAATATCATATCCCCACTAAACGCTTCTTTCCTCTCTTTCTAGTTTCTCGATAATGGTTTTACGAACCATTTGGTAGCTAAAAGGGTATGTGCAATAAGAACCTAAGACTGATTTTATAAGAACTGTACGACCTGCTTGAGAAACAAAACCTTGTTTCCTGCCTGCTAGGGATTGTTTAAATTTATCAATCAACCAACTGTAAGATTGGATTCTGTTTCCTGGTTTCAAAAGTAATGAACCTAAATACTTTGCCTGATCTGACATTGTAGGAGCCTGTAGCAGAGTAGTGAATTGGCTTTGAGTTTATGGAGGGACCCCTGTTCCAAAGAAGATTGAAGACTTTGCAAAGTTGACTGCCTGACCTAGGAATCCAGTATACTCCTCCATTAGTTGTAAGATAACATTTAAATTAGTTTAATTTGCCTCTTCAAAGAGAATTAAGTCATCTGCAAAAAGCAAGTGAGAGGTAGGTGACCAATTTATATTTAATTTGTAACCTATAAAAATGCACTGACTCTCGTAGTGATGAATCAATAGGGATATAGTTGTAATGTTAGGATGAATAGGTAGGGTGACAAAGGACACCCTTGACTGAGCCCTCTTAGGGCTTTAAAAGCCCCATATAGACCCTCATTGATTTGAATGTTAAATTGGGCAGTGGAGACACAAATTAGTATGAGATCCAATATTGGTCCAGTGATACCTATGGCCTTAAGGACTTGGGCCGGAAAAGGCCAATTAAGTCTATCATAGGCCTTAGCCATGTCCATTTTAAGAGAAAAGACATCTTTCTTGGCTTTTGACCCCTGCATAGAGTGAATTAGTTCATGGGTAACTACAATATTATCAAGTAATTGTCTCTCTGGTACAAGTGTGTTTTGGGTCCACGTAATGTTATCTTTTAAGAAAGGTCTAAGTCTGCTGGTAAATAATTTCGTGATAAATTTGTATATAGAGTTGCATAAGGAGATTGGCCGAAAATCAGAGGCCATACTCGGACTCCTGACCTTAGGAATTAAAGCAATAGTCGTTAACTTAAGAGTTGGATCAATACAACCTGATCAGAAGGCTGCTTGTATATAACGAATAAGCTCAGCTCCAATAACATCCCAATTATGTTGAAGAAAAATACATGGTAGCCCATCTGGTCTTGAACTTTTAAGAACACCCATCTCAAATACGACTGCCTTTATCTCCTCTGACGTTGGGATCCTTGAGGCGTGGCACAGATCTTCTTCCGATAGTACCTTATATGCTTGTAAAATCTCTATCGGAGGTTGACTGACTATCTCCTCAGAAAACAAATTCTGAAAATAATTCGTAACATCTTCTGCTATTTCTGATATATTAGTAGTATCAACTCCTGATTGAAGCTTAAGTTAGTGGATTCTGTTTTTTTTACGCCTTTCCGACATAACTGCGTGAAAGGCTTTAGAATTTCGATCTTCGTTTTGAACCCATTTTGATTTATCTCTCTGCTCAACTTCTGATATTTCTATGTCCTCTAGATACAGGATTTCCTCTTGATAACCACTTCTATTGTTAAAACCTCTTCAGTCGAGTCAAAGGTTTGAACATGGAGTAGTCGTTTTTTCAGAGCTTCAATTCTATTTTTAATCATGTTAAAAGCTTGTTTGCTCCACCTTCTCGTTAGGTCTTTACCTCCAAGATTCTCTCCTAGAACTCACCATCATTGGAATCCCAGTTATGCTGAAATGATTCCTTGTAATTTGTGTGTTTGGTCTAAAAGACTTCAAACCTATTGATTTTGTTCAGAATCTGAGTCTCAACCCGTGTCTTCAATAAAATAGGCACATGATCACTAAAATATATTGGGAGATGGAATAAACCTGAGTCCGGAAACTGAAGTAACCAATCCGTATTGCAAAGTGCTTTGCTAATTGTTCTCTAGTAAGATGTTGCCTAGATTTATTTTTAGTCCAAGTGTAAGCAGGACTTTAATCCCAAATCTATCAGACTTCCGTTCTGAATAAAGTTTTGAAAATTTTTCGAGGAATGGAGTACGAGATGGACCACCCCATTTATCCAACGGGGAACCCATCACATTCATATCTCCAATACATCAAAAAGGTCTATTAACACCCGATATACGAAGTAATAGATCATCCCAAAAAGATGATCTGTCGTAAAGTCTATGAGGGCCATACATGCAAAATAGATCCCATGAAGGGTTGATCGGAGTACCTAGAATTGTAAGATGAATTACATTAGGAGAAGAGTAATTAATATAGATATTTAAAGATTCAGACTATAATAAAATCAAACCTCCTCCTCTACCCTGGGAGGGGACTTAAAAATTCTATGATATAAATCCACATGATTATAAATAGGTAAAGTAGACATACTAAGTAGTTTTGTTTCTGAAATAAGAAAAATAATAGGCCTAGTGGCCTTCAGGAACTAATATAAAGCATTCTTTGTCGTGTCGTTCCCTAGACCACGACAATTCCACGATGAGATACTCATTCCTCCATCGACTTTGTGGTAGCCGAAATCGATGACACTGTTGAGTTTGTTGAAATCTTCCTAACCGTTTGCTTTAGTTGTCTACGAAGTCGGTCATCTTCCATCACAGGAACGTGCATTAATTAAGGTTCATTTCTAACCAATTGGTTGTTGATTTAATAAGAGGAACACTCTCTGTATGACCAATGATTGGAGTAGCCAGAGAGCTTCGAAATGAAGATGATGTAGTCTCCTGTTGTTGTGATAATCTTGTACGTTTTACCAAAATTATCTTTTAAGAAATGTTGGCCAGTAGTACTCTCTCTCTCTCGAAAATTCATCTGATTCTGGTATCTCCCCTAACACACCAAAATATGGTGCATAATCGAGGCCCGAGAAGGATCCTAATTCTCGGCCGATATTTTGGTTGGCGAAGGGAATCTTATACATATCAGGGTATTTCGGTTCCATAGCAAAGAGGACGAGAGCTTTTTGCTCCTCTCTAAGCGGTTGTTTTAACAGGTCTCCGAATTGAACAATGATCAGACAAAAGTTAATCGAATGTCCGATCCGACCACAAGAAGTACAGAACATAGGGAGGCGCTCTAATCTAAGTTCAACAGATATAAGTTGAGTGTTCAACAACTTTATATTAACACGTTTGGGGAAAAGATCTGAGATGTTGAATTCCACTTTCACTCTCCCATAGATCGACCATTTAGCGACTTCATCCCTTGCAG
>BEHA01050379.1:51808-69316 GCA_002897215.1 Eschscholzia californica subsp. californica | reverse complement strand
GTGTTTTGTAGGTGTTCGGGTTGTACCCATGAATGGAATCTTCATCATCCAAGAATACTCGATGAAGCTACTGATTTCTTCAAGAACCTTGGCATTTCAAATTTCACATTTGATACTTGTAGATTGGTAATTTCATATAATAACAAATAATTTGATTTATTTTCACAAAATTAGACAATGGGTTCTGATAATTTGCTTACTATTCTTTGGTAGTGGGGATGGAGATGTCGTGCTAAATTAGCTATTAGAGGTTCATCTGTAAATCCCTTAATTGGTCTTTATCAAGAGGGTACTCATAATGTTGTTGATATCCCTTTATGCCAAGGTCAGATTTTTCAAATTTGCTTCATAAGTGCATTCTGATTCAGTATGGAATTATTTTAAGTTTCTTGGTTGATCTTTTCTTCTTTGATATATTTCAGCTCATCATCCAAGCATCAATGAGGCGGTTGAACTCCTTAAACAAGGCAAGCAATTTCTTACTATGGGTTAAGAGTGAGTAAGTTTTTAGGGTTATATTCGCGTTTTAAATCCGTATCGTTTTACAGGAATTACCATGTTCGATGTGGAGCCATATGATGAAGATGAGGGAACTGGTGAATTAAGATATGTGCAGGTAAGCATTTTGAATTTTATTTACTAGTTCATGCTATTTAGATTATATCAGTTGGTAGGAGAATAGTCCCACATTGACGAAGGAAGTCTCATGACCAAATCTATAACATCTAAGGCTTCTGCACCCGTAGCCAATTGGTTTTGAGTTGGGTGACCACAATAGTAATTGGGTGTCATAGCTAAGTCCAAATGTGATAGACCTAATGCTCAAACATATTCCACCGCTCGAAGAACGCTACATGTGTGAAAAAAGTCTGACATAGACAATGGAAATATGAAATATCATGATTTGTTTGAGTACAAAACTGATGAAGTTTAGTGATTTTACGTTTATAGATGGCTGTGACGACATTTAACACATCTCTTCCGGCTAATGAACGATACCGAAATGGTTAGTACTCAATAATTAACTATCAAACTCCCAGTCATTGTGAATATATAAAATGTGATTTAGGTTTCAACTTCGTACAGGTAAAGTACAGGTTTCTTTGGTTTGGAATTCAAGAAATGAAAACTCACCCAGTTCGGAGAAGTTAAATGCATTGGCTAATGTAAGTATCATATGTTGTTCTCCTTTAATAGGTCTAAAAGCTCAATATCCTTGATTGACATTTCGGTTGTAACTTGCAGTTTTTATGGAGAAATAGTGGGTCTCGCAGTAAAGTTCATCTAATTCACTCTGTGTGGGTTAACTTTCAGACGTCGACTAACAATGTAAGTGAAAGGATTTCACTTTGTTCAATGGAGTTATGAACATGTTTACTGTCAAGGCGGATTGTTCTGATAAAAACCTATGAAGATGGATTGTATCTTTAATAGTTGAATTCTTCCTCTTTGACTGTTCTTTACGATATTCAAGCCACATTAATGGCTTTATATTGAGTCCTTGACATGATTCAAAGTTTTTGGGAATTGGGATCTCAGTCATTTCAAGTTGTGGATAAAAGTGATACGAAAGTTCATCTTTTTATAACTATACATATGAGACGAACATGTCTAACCTTGAGAAAGTTATAGAATAACGTCATTGATCTACATGTGGGACGAGGAGAAGCTATGTAAAAGCACATTTGACTATTATTTTAAAGGGAAAGTATTTGAATTGGTCGAAACTCAACATATTCTGTACGTTTTTTTTTCTTACTCGCTAATGTCTAGTAGCAACTCAATACAGTGTGTTTTACAAGTTTTTCGAAAGTTTCCCGACAATTAAATTTGTATTAATTATATGCAGATAATATTTGGAAATAGATGGAGACATCTATTAGGAGAAAGAGATTTTTGGGAACATGTAGGAGGAATTGATATATCCTTGGCTCCATCCAGCTTTGGTCAAGCAAATACAAGGGTACACCATATTCATCCCAACCATATCTTTATATTTCATTACTTGTATCGGATTTGAACTTTGAACTTATTTAGTAGTTGAAGTAGGATCATTCCAAAGAATTTCAACGATTGAATTTGCTTCATAATTTGCGATCGTAGTATCATGAAATGGGGTCAAAATTTGGTTGGTTCTGGGATGAACTACATTAACCTTCTTAATGAAAAGATTGAATAGTCGAAAACTCTACTTCTCAACAATCCTTATTTCAGGCTTTTGATGCTCTTCTTCAAAAATTACACAAGTATGTTCCCTATGGATCATCTGTTACAGATCTGTATGCCGGAGCGGGTGCCATTGGGTTATCAGCAGCTGTTGCTAAAAAATGCAGGCATTTTTCCAGTTCTTACTGCTCTGACTCTACAGCATCTTACTATTTAGACAAGTATGCTGAAGTTCAAAATTACAATTTCGTATTCGCAGGGCTGTTAGATGCGTTGAGATTAACAAAGAGTCGAAGCTATCTTTTGAGAAGACTGTTAGCCGCTTGCCGAAAAATTTGGATAGCCACATTAGCTGGCATCATGCAGACACTTCAATTGTTAGTATTAAATTTGATCTCAATCTTCAATTAAAATTTCTCCTTCTTAGTTCTAAGAAGTCAAAAATGACTCCAACCCGTATCTTACAAATGGTCTTTTTCCTTTTGCTGAATGTCTTTTTAGCTCTTAACACAAGTATGAATATGGTTCAGAATATACGAAGTATCTCATGATTCATTTATAACCATGCCAGGAACCTATTTCTTGGCTGGAAGGATCAGATGTAGTTATCGTAGATCCCCCTAGAAAAGGGTTGGACCCATCACTAATCGATACATTACAAAACTTAGTTTCATACCAGCGGAAAGCTAAGGCATCTGAAAGGTAAACCTAATTTATTCTTGAGACAAGGTGAGGGGCTTTTGTAATTCATACTGCATTATTAACAAACTTTTAAATATCTATCTCAGTAGTGTCAAGGAAAAAGATGAAAAGAGGCCGTGGATTTTACGTGCAAGGGAAGATTCTGTACATATAGAAAGCACGACAACTTGGGAGAAAAGTCGGTCGTTGCCTGATACTCTTATTTATATAAGCTGTGGATGGGAGAGCTTTAAGGAGGTATTTCTGGAAATAGCATAGCAACTAAAATGTCAAACTGAGAAAACATTTAACTTCGTTTGCCCCATGTCTGTCTAAAGTCTTGACTGTTCCATCTAACGAATCAAGTGCCGAACAGGATTGCAGGTCTTTGTTGTCGAATACAAAGTGGCGTTTGGAGAAAGCCCATGGTTTCAATTTCTTTCCTGGAACCGACAGGTCTCACATTCCTTTCTTCATATACATATATATATATATATATATATATATATATAGTTAAAATGCGACTGCTTTATTCGTATCTTCTTTCATTTTTACTCTTATAAGCATGTTATGACGGTAAGGTCTGATTTACTACATGGTTTGATACAGTAAGTAGTAATTTGTTCTGGTTATTGACCTATAAAAGTTGACATGAGAAACCTACATCTGCAGCATTGAAGTCCTGGCAGTGTTCAAACGGAGAGGAGCAAGCGTCAAGAAAAAGAAAACAGGAAAGAAGAAGAAAAAATCACAGTAGATAAATGACCAAAACTCAAGAAGATAAGAGGGTCTTTTTTGGTTCCTTAATAGATGATTGAAAATGAAATTTGCTGATTTTTGACCAAATAATGTCAGTTGAAAATGGTTTATACAGATCGAATTCCTACTATCATGTGGTTTTCTATTTCTTACATATGACAAGTAACTTCAAGTATGAAAGCTTGAAAACAAAACTGAATACACAAGGTCGACTCTATGATCATACCTTCTGCTTAGTACATTCCTTCTATTTGACTGGTGACTTTCTGACCCTCCATCATAAGCTCCCCTTGATTCTTCAATCAAAATTAAAAAACTAGTCCTTTTAAAAAAACCTCTGTACAGATATGCGCTGCCACCGCCGTCACAAAAAGTATGAAAGAGATGTATTATCTCTAGAACCTCCTTTCGCGCGGAGTTGGTTTTATAGCAGGTACGTGCTCGTAGATTCGGATAATACACTAGTACAGACCTAGCAAGTACAGTATGACATGAGATGATTTTGATGATAAGTGAAGAAAGAAATGAATGTAAATGTTCTCATATACTTCTTGATGAGCATATCTGAAATCATCCATGTTAAGCGGTGGAATGTCGGATGATTCACTAAGGGCTGTAAGAGGTTCACTCTCTGCTGTTGTTGCAGCTTGCTCCTGTTAGCAATGAAACTATTAGGGCATCTTAACTGATGTGTCTTGAGCAAGAAATCTGAGTTCCAACTGTTTGGACTGAAATCACTGAGGGACCAGATTATGGAATAATGGGAACACTACGAGTTGAATCACAATAGAAAGGATGCATCTATAGCTGATGTAACACCCGTCTCAATACCAACCGTATTGTACTTAATCTAGGAACAACCCAGACCCACTAGAGTAGAGTAGACCACCAATATGCTTTTCTTCACCTGGCCAATCTAGGAGTTGAAGTCTGAAAGGCCTAGCCGATATGTAAAACAAGTCTTGTGTTAAATCTTAGGTCTGGAAGTCTTCCTAAGCTATGTCGGAGTAACTTGCACATTAAGTATCTGTTTAACATCATTAGCAAATAAGCATTAGATCGACAAAATTACCTTTTCCTTCATCAGAATCTCAAATATTGGATGGTGGGCAACAGTAACACAGATGCTGCAGCCATATGATGCAAAATTAGGAACATAACAATGCACAACTAGTTAAGAGCATGGATTTCCCAAATAATAGTATCCGTGATAACCTTAAGATAACTTCCTGAATATCCATCGGTCATAGTTGCAGTTGCATTCAGATTCAATATCAGGTGATAAGTCCTCTTTTGCCAGTATCACTTTCAGGATCTTTGATCTACTTGGTGCATTCGGCAAGTTTACCATCAATCCGCGAAGAAACACTGATTAGCAAAAGCAGGATAGACTGGATAGACTGCACAATTATGCAAGAAGAAATTGGAGATGACAATCTTATCTACGAGGAAGATGTCTAATGATAACTTCATCAAGGTCAAAGGGCCTATTAGTGGCAGCAAGTACAAGCACTCCTTCCTTATCACTCACGAGTAAGCCATCCCACTGCATTATAAATTCATTTTTCAAATTATCTGTAGCTGCATATTCTCCTTCTGTCCTTCTACGCCCCAAGATGGTATCAGCCTTTTGAGAAAAGGTACCATAAACATTAAAAAGAGCTGAAATTTTGAAAATTCGAAGTAACAAAAAGAGAGGAAAACGGAAATTGAAGTTTATGTTGTTCCTCCTGTTAGAATTCGAATTTATGTTCTCTCTGTGTCTTGTCTAGATTTAGAAAGAGTCTCGGTTTGAAGTAGAAAACTTTTTTTCTCTGATTTAAAGAGAGATAGACGATAAGTGAATAACGATTTATCAATATTCCTTCTTTCGGATTAACCGAGTTAAACAAAAATAAAAAGAAAATCGGAGGATAAGAAGAAGAATGTTTTAGTGGAGGCGAGAATAATTTCTCTTTCCTTAAGACATTTTACACCCCTGTAACAGTACCAACAGTTAGGGTGCATGCCTTCGGGATACAACAACTATCCTTTCAGAGTTTTGATGGTACTTCAATGTTCTGAAAGCGGACAACCCTTCGTAAATAATATGAGCTCCTTGATTGATGCGACTTGATCTTCTAGACACTTGAATGCTTATGACTATTTTTGAAATCAGAATTATTCCAGACATACTTGGAATACTGAGTTCAGAAGAGGAGAACAGAATAGATGTAATTCACTCGGATGCTTCTTTCTTCAGAATTTTAGATATATATACTAGAATACTTTTGAAATCAGAATTATATTCAAGACATACTTGGAATACTAATTTCAGAAGAGAAGAAGAGAGTGAATTGAACGATTTTTGGAATGAATTTGGGTTGTTTATATAGTACTGGAATAGGCACTTCATTAGGGCCACATCAATTGGTTTTTTTGGGTCATATACCTTGTTTTTTTTCGAGACACAACTCTTGAAAAGACTTAGTTATTTAGCTGGTATTGTCGGTTGACTTTCTTATCATTGGATTTAGGTGAAATTCGCGGAGGAAACGCTCGTGAGATGGAGCTAGATCCAACCCGAAATTTGTCCAACTGATCACCTAGATAGCTGTTAGATTAGGATCTAACGAAATCCCACCCTTGTCCCGACACGGGGTAACCGTCAGATCTCTTCAAATGCCATTAACGCGACCGTCCAGATCTGGGCGTGCTTGCTTCGCTCAGTTGGCCCCAATCTAACTTGTCCTTTTTGAAGTTTTTGTTCCTAACTTAACAGATCTTCGTTCAAACTTTAAACTTGAATTTCTCATTCGTCCGGAATAGGATTCGGATTCGAGTGATTCTTGGCTCCAAGTTGAAGAACTCGACGAGACAAACACAATGATGGACTTCGTTTCTATGTTTGACGAGTCGGGTCGAGTCAAAATTAACTATGATTCCAATAGTTTGTAGTATTATTTGTGAAGAGGTATCAACCTCTTGCTAATTGAGAAAGAAAAGATAGAGAGAGAGAGAGAGAGAGCAGTCGAGAGATAGAGTTAGAGAGAAACCAAGAGGTAGAGATAGGGATAAATTGAAATATAAATTTGATGTTATATATTTGAAGTGAAAGTACAAGTGTTTATATATAGGTATACATGAATAGATCTAGGTATGTTTATCAGAGATACAGTATCTAAACAAGTTTATACAAGCTTATCTAACTAAATTCCAAGTAGCTGGGCTCTCGGTTGGTCAAGTGGGACCGCGCTGGGTTCATGATCCGGGTGGATCCTAATACTCCCCTCCAGTTGGAGCGGGAATGGAAGTACCGCCAACTTGCCAATTATCTTCTTGAACGGATCAACACCTAAAGGCTTCGTAAAAATGTTAGCTAGTTGGTCCTGCGTTGGTGTAAATCTTGGTGCAAAGATGTTGGCTTTAATCTTTTGAGGAATGAAGTGGCAGTCCATCTCAATATGTTCTGTACATTCATGAAAACGGGGTTGTCGTTAATGTGTAGTGTTGCGCGGTTGTCACAATGGACCGTCATATGAGAAGAATGCTTGATACTTAGATGAAGTAATACATATTTGAGCCACTAGAGCTCACAAGTGAGAGTGGCAAGAGCACAGTATTCTGCTTCAGTAGAAGATTTTGCAACACTTGGTTGCTTCTCGGATTTCCAAGATAAGGAGTTGGAACCAAGCATTGTAAAATATCCAGTGGTAGATCGTCGTGTGGAAGGACAACCTACCCAGATGACAATAACCAGTTATGTGGAGGGAACTGCCAGAGAGATGAAGATGTTGTTGTCCAGGGAACCTCTAAGGTACCTACGTACGTAGTGAGCTGCATCTAGGTGAACTGTACTTGGAGTCTGCAAGAATTGACTTAAATTGTTTGACTTCGTAATATGTCTGGACGGGTGGAAATGAGATAAAGGAGTCGTCTTACGAGACGACGATAAATGGCAAGGCTGGTAACGGGTCCCCATTAGTTGGACTGAGACGAAGTTCTTGTTCCATAGGAAATTGTGACGGACGAGAGGCAGTGAGATCAGATTCCTTAATAATGTCGAGAACATATTTGCGTTGACAAAGGAAGATGCTTTGAGACGAGCAGAAGACCTCAATTCCTTAAAAATACTGAAGGCGACCCTAGTCTTTGAGAGACGATCTAAGAAAGACTTAATTATAGAAATTGCTAAATCATTGTTGCCTATGATAGTTATATCATCTACATAGACGAGGACAAAAATGGAAGTAATATTTGAGCGAAATGTAAAAAGAGAATAATTAGATTTTGATTAAGAAAAACCTTTTTGAAAAAGAACGGAAAAAAAACTTGAAGAACCATTGGCGAGATGCTTGTTTAAAATCGTAAAGTGATTTTTGGTAGACCTTGGACTCCCCCTGATGGGAAAATCTGGGTGGAAGTTTCATAAAAGCTTCTTCATGGAGGTCCCCTTGGAGAAAGTGTTTGTTGACATCAAGTTGATGAAGAAACCATCCTTTAATGGTCGCAAGTGAGAGGAGGACCAAAAATAATAACCAAATATGTGAAGATGAGAAAGATCTAGAGGATAACTCAAGAGCCCATGAGGCGCGAGTGGATATCCAATAAAAATGCCGGCAGAGGCAAGAGGGTTCAATATAGTTTTGACTATGGGAATTCTCGCGTAACATAACAACCAAATATGCGAAGATGAGAAAGATCTAGAGCATCACTCAAGAGCCTCTAATGAGGCGACAAATCGTTGAGAACTGGAGTGGGAAGTTTATTTATTAAATTAACGACGGTTAATACGCATTCTCCCTAAAAAGAGAGGGGGAGATGGAGTTGAAGACGAAGTGATCGGGCTACTTCAATGATGTAGCGATTTTCTTTCCAACACCCCATTTTGTAGCCTGTGTTCGAGAAACCAATGTTGTAGAATATGGTTCATAAATTCCAAACCATTATCGAAACAAAATATTTTAATACGTGAATTAAATTTTTTTTTTTTTCCGATGAGAAATATATAAAGCAAACCAAAAGATTCTTACAATGTCAACTAACTTAAAGCGGAAATAAAAGAAGGTACTACGTTCCATACTTTTTTTTGACAGTTATTTCTACCCCATTTAGCTAGTGCATCTGCTTTGGAGTTGCATTCCCTGGGAGCATGAGTGAAAATGATGACTGTGAACTGATTCTTGAGATCTAGAGACTTTGAGATGATCTGTTTAGATTGCCAGTGTAAACCGTTACTCTGATCATTGGTGTATTTGATGATGTTTTGATTATCACTTTCGATGTAAACATGTTGGATTTGAAGTTGGATCGCCCATAAGATACCGTAGTGTATGGCTAAGCTTTCACATTCTTCTGAATTTTGTCCTCTGACAGTATCTGCGATAACTATCATAAAATTTGCTTCTTCATCATGGATAATACACCCTATTCCAGCTGGTTCCGTCAGTTGCATAAAAGAAGCATCCACATTAATTTTGAGAAATAGTGTTGATGGAGGTCTCCATTGTTGTTGCCTTGGTTTTTTCCTGCATTTATTGGTTACTAATGATTCAATTTTGAGTGGTGTGGTAGTCGCATTGTTGATACGGATGATCATCTGTATTGGTGTTTGTTTTGGTGAGTTAAAGCAATTCTCGAACCTAGCTTTCCAGATAAACCATAGAATTTTTTGCATATAAAGTTGTAGTTTCCTCATTTAATTGTTCCCATTGCTGAATCCATTGCTTAACCGTAGTTAATTTTTCAGATCTAACCTGGAAGTGCAACCATATTGCTCTAGCATAGTTACAGTGTAACATCACATGGTCTAGAGTTTCATTTTCGTCACAGTATGTACAATTGTATATGTTACCAATATACCTGGCAATTTTGTCCCTTACTGGTAGACTGTTTGTGCAACATTTCCACAGAAATAGCTTTATTCGTGGTATAGTGTTCATATTCCAAATGAAGAACCAGTTTGTTGTGTCGTGGATAGGTCCATTACTCATATTTCTCAAATAACATTGATTTAATGGTGAAGTTACATGATTTAGTGAGTATCCATTTAGCGGTGTCCTCCTTATCATTCTGCAAGTTAATACTAAGAATCGCGCTGCAAGTATCATTATCAAAACAATTGTTAAGCAGGTTAGTATTCCAGTTGTTATTAGTAATGAGTTGGGCAACCCATTCGAGGCTAGAGTTATTCCGATTGTTGATGGGGGGAGGGTGATTCGGGATCCAGAAATCGTGCCATATACTAATTTGTGTACCTTTATTAATATCCCAGAAGACCAGACCCTCCATTTGACTGAAATGTTTACTGATAGCTTTCCAAGGCCAAGAATGATTAGCCTTAGGGGGGAGGGTTTAGCAGATTTAGGGGACGTAATGCTTTGCTAGAAGACAACTACGATCGTCGGATCAAGGAGTTGATTCACGGCTAACATAAACCGGATCCTACAACGGGTTACACATAAGAGTGGTAACTTGATCGGAGAGACTTGACTAGACGGGAACAGGCTAAAGATGGATGGGATCCAACTGGAAAGGCCGAAAGGGTTCGAATGGAGATTCGGAACAAGATAGAAAGAACCGGGCCTTAAAAGGGGTGCCCTGAGGAAGACTTATTAGGCCGGCCATGTGATGGCCGACCAGAGTAAGTGGGCCGGCCATAGGAAGCCCATGGTGGGCTGTTCTGGCCGGCCACACTTAAGGGACTGTCAAAATACCCCAAAAGGGTATTTTGGTAATTATCTTTTCTGTGACCCGACAATAGAAAGACCTAATCTGAATGGGATTCTAATTAGGGTTTGTCTATATATTGGGTCAGTTGAGAACAGAAAAGGTGTGGATTTTTCTCTGGTAGAAAAATATACAGCTCTCTCTCTCTCTCAATATACAGCTAGTGGAGAGAGAGAGAGGAATATAGAGAAAAAGCTCCCGTTCTATCAATCTAGTCAAGAAGAAGAGTTCTTCTCAACCTTCTAGTAAGTCCTAGCAGTCTGAAAGGAAGGGAGATCAAGTCTATTCACTCGGTGTCTCAAGTAGAGGAGCTACACTTGGAGCTCTTGATCTTCACACGCGATTGGAATGGTTCGAGGGAAAAACGCGTTAACGTATTTATCCCTCTTCTAGTTCATTATTGATTAGTTTATGCATATGATCCTGGGAAATCTAATGTTAACATATGATGTTTGAGATTCCGCTTAGAACACTAGATAGTGTATAGGATACACACAAAACCCTACAGTGGCATCACGAGCCGGTTGCATGAAACTATCTCTGACTAGTCGAATTAGATTCGAGCTTGATTGATTAGATGATTTTATGTTTAAATATGGATTTAGACATGAAATTGATTAGTTTAAATTAGATTTAGACATAATCGGATAGAAATTGAAAGTGTTTCAATGGGAGAACTTTAAAATTTCGAGTTTTTGGAAAGAGTTTTCAAAAGGAAGTTTTAAAGTAGATGGTTTTTGAAAAGAGTTTTCAAAATCTGCTGATTTTTGGATGAATTTCATAAAAAACAACAGCAAAAGTTGGAAGAAATCGAAAAATTGGAAGGGAGAAGGTGTTGTCCAGGAGCCGGACTGACCAGGACGCGTCCCAGTCCTTCCCCGACTGGGAATCCGAGAGCGTCTCGGACAGACGAGTCCGAGTTTCTCTCGGACAGATGCGTCCGAGTTTCTCTCGGACAGGAATACGCGTCTGAGATCGTCTCGGACTGGGATCCCGAGAGATCTGCGTCTAGCACGCTGGGTTGCGTCACTAGGACGCGACCAGAGAAGTCTGGACGCGTCTGGTGAAACCAGAAGCCATCTCGGACTGGGAGTCCAAGATGCATATACTTGGACAGAGCGTCTAGGACGCGTTTGTGGGCTTGGGAAGCGTCTGGCCTAGGGCCAGGACGCGTCCACCCGAGGGACTTGGCACGTTCTGATACGTGCCAATCCGGGTCCGACCTTGGCTTGGACCTTGACCGTGACTTGACTTGGTCTAGTCAAAGGGGTCCTTGACCAAGTTTGACTTAAGTCTTTAGAGTTTGACTCGGGTCTTTTGGGCCTTGACTTAAATGGGAGGTTTCCATTTTTCTTCTTCTGACTTTGACCATATTTTTTTCCGAAAGCGACCTGGGCCAACCAAAAGCGTAAAACGAAGTTTTTCCAAAACGATTTCATAATCTTTTAGGATAAAACCAAAGCGAGCCACTAGTCAGAATTTTGAGAAAATTAGACTTAAGGCACGTTGGACATAGAGATGTCGGTAGTATCTCCCGAATAGATATCTAGAACATAGCAAACCTAGATTCGACCTAACGAAGTGAATCTCATACATACTTGGGTGTTTTATGAGTGTCATATTATTATGTATGTATGAATGTGAATGCGGGTTCTAGTATGGCCATAGAATTGTTCTATCTTGTTTTTAAGCACGGATGGGTGCCCGATGTAATTAATTTAATTTCAAGTTTTATACGATCTGCGAATCGTTGAGTCTTGTAATTAGAGTTAAGGGTCCAATAGAGTCCATTGAAGAGCCAAAGGATGAGATTGTGGTTCGAGTGGGAGAATTCAATGGATGTTCGAGGATGGAGATCCAGGCGAACAGAGGCAAAACAAGCAAGAACCTAAGAAGATTAGCTCTTTTAGGTTAGGGGCCATACTAGGATCATGTCTGCTTGATTTATTTTCTCGTGCGCATTTACTTATTTACGTGTTATGTGGTGTATGATTATGTTAGAGTTCACAGTAATGCATGCAAACAAAAATGTAAGAGTCCCCAAAAAAAATTTTGAGTAATGCCTACCCAGATTAAGACACCTGTTGAGCCCTTGTTCATCGATGGTGGGTCATGCCAAAGCAGGGTGCCATCTTTTACCTCGGGACAATACGGGTAGACCTATGAAGAGGTCTACATGTCTAAATGGTTATTCTCAACGAGTCAGCAAAAGGGTTTTAGATTTCGAGGCAAAAGGATGAATTGAACACATAAGTGTTATTCATCAACCAAGAGTCATAAGAGTATGACCAGTAAGGAGTTACTCACCTAGGAGGGTGGAGTTAAGGGCAGTGTCAAAGTACGCTTAACTTCACAGGAATGGGATCTTGGAATCATATTATTCAAAGGGGGACGGTTTTCACTGAATAATATGGCAAAAACTATTTTTGCGTAAACATTGAATGTAGTACTTAGCAAAATCCTTATTTTGTTTATGTAGAGTAGAGATGGCATATAGTATTAGTTCACGTTTAGATAGAGATCTATACGACTTTCTAGATTGGGAGGAAGATCAGAGAAGAGTTCTCGATGCTTCGAATAAAGAAAGCGAAATAGAGATACCAGAAAGGGAATTGGAAGTCGGTGCCTATGTTATAGAGGTCAATTTGGTAGATATTGCTGACTCTCCTTCATGGGTATTTGATACCGGATGTGGAGCACATATAATTTCAGAATTGGATGAGCTCAAGGAGGTCAGGTATCTGACAAAGAGCGAGATGGTTCTATGAGTCGCAAATAAGGCAAGAGTTGCTGCTGTGGCTGTAGGAACCTATGAGCTCAGTTTAGAAACTGGATTGATATTAGTGCTGCATAATTGCCATTATGTACCCACTATATCAAGGAACATCATCTCTGTGTCGGTGTTAGACAAAGAGGGATATCATGCTATAATAAAGGACAAGTGTTGTTCTTTATACAAAGGTGAGATGTTCTATACCAGTGATAAACTACGTAATGGTCTTTATGTTGTGAACATAGAAGACGAAATCCTGAACATAGATACGAAACGGCTTCGTACTCATGATTCTGTCCACAACTATCTCTGGCATTGTCGTTTGGGTCACATTAACATGAAACGCATGCAGAAGCTTCATTCAGATGGACTTCTGGGATCGTGTGATTTAGAATCGTACGATACATGTGATTCATGCTTAGTGGGCAAAATGACACGATCGTCCTTCAAGGGAAAAGGAGATCGGGTGAGGGAACCATTAGGACTGATACATACAGATGTATGCGGACCTATGAGTACACTTGCGAGAGGTAACTATGGCTACTTCATAACGTTCACAGATGACTTCACTAGATATGGTTACGTATATCTTATGAAGCATAAGTCCGAATCGTTTGAAGTGTTCAAACAATTCCAGAATGAAGTAGAGAATCAACTTGGCAAGAAAATAAAAGCCATTCGATCGGATCGAGGTGGTGAATATTTGAGTCAAGAGTTTGAGGATAATCTTCGGAGTTGCGGAATAGTGTCCCAACTCACTCCTCCAGGAACACCTCAGATGAACAGTGTGTCCGAAAGGAGAAATCGAACCTTGATGGACATGGTTCGATCGATGATGAACTTAGCCGATCTTCCTAACACTTTCTGGGGGTATGCTCTAGAAACGGCTGCTTTCACACTAAACCGAGCTCCGCCAAAAGCTGTAGAAAAGACGCCATATGAGATATGGACTAGAAAGGTTCCAAAGTTGTCTTTTCTCAAAGTCTAGGGTTGCGATGTTTATGTAAATCGTTTACAAGGAGATAAACTAGCACCAAGATCAGACAAGTGTCTCTTTGTTGGTTATCCAAAAGAGACAAAGGGGTATTACTTCTACAACCCATCAGAGAACAAAGTGTTTGTTGCTCGTGATGGTGTCTTTCTTGAAAAGGAGTTTCTTTCCAAGAAGACAAGTGGGAGAGATATAGAGATCGAAGAAGTTCGATCCGAGCAACAAACTGACAACGTTGTACCGATGTCAGAAGTCGCGATTCCTAACTATTCTGAGCCGATAGAAAAGGAAAGAGAGGAAGAGATGGTAGATCTCGGAGATCCTCCCGCTCAGAGCGAATGTGATTCGCAGGAGAACCCTCAAGGAGTTGAGAGTGTCTCACCTGTTGTTCAAACCCCGCGTAGGTCCGCAAGGCTGATTGAGTTATCTCAACGACAAGAGTTGTTGTTGATAGAGGATAATGAACCCAGCACCTACAAAGAAGCTATGACGAGCCCAGACTCCGAAAAATGGCTGGGAGCCATGAAATCCGAAATGGAATCCATGTCTGAGAATCAAGTTTGGAACTTGGTTGATTTGCCCGATGGAGTAGAACCCATAGGATGAAAATGTTTTTCAAGATGAAAACAGACAAGGATGGAAACGTGAGCATTTTCAAAGCTAGACTCGTGGCAAAAGGTTACAGACAAGTCCAAGGGATAGACTATGAAGAAACCTTTTCTCCTGTCGCGATGCTTAAGTCCATTAGGATTATTCTAGCAATTGCAGCTCATTACGATTATGAGATATGGCAAATGGATGTCAAAACCGCCTTCTTGAACGGTAAACTGGAAGAGGATGTGTACATGACATAACCTGAGGGTTTTGAGGATTCCAAGAATGCTGGAAAAGTTTGCAAGCTTCAAAGGTCCATCTACGGGTTGAAGCAAGCAAGTCAGAGATGGAATCTTCGATTCGACGAGAAAATCAAAGAGTTTGGTTTTCTGAAGAACGAAGAGGAATCTTGTGTATACAAGAAGGTTAGTGGGAACAACCTAGTTTTCTTGGTCTTGTATGTAGATGACATACTGATCGTTGGAAACAACGTTCCTATGCTTAACTCCGTGAAAGAGTGGCTTAGGAAGTGTTTTTCAATGAAAGACCTAGGAGATGCAGAATATATATTGGCCATCAAGATCTATAGAGATAGATTGAGGAAGATGATTGGACTCAGTCAAGAGACTTACATCGATAAGGTTCTTGGGAGATTCAAGATGGAAGACTCTAAGAAAGGATTCCTACCCATGACACATGGCACGACGCTAAGCAAGACTCAGTGTCCCCGAGATCCTGATGAGTTAGCATACATGAAGAAGGTGTCTTATGCTTCGGCAATAGGATCAATCATGTATGCCATGGTCTGCACTCGCCCATACGTCTCATATGCTCTGAGCATGTGTAGTCGTTACCAATCTAATCCAGGTGAGAAACACTGGACCGCAGCTAAAATATCCTGAAGTACTTGAGAAGGACAAAGGATCACTTCTTGGTTTATGGCAGGAAAGATGAACTAATCGTGGAAGGCCATGTGGATGCGAGCTTCCAAACGGACAGAGATGATTTCCGATCGCAGTCGGGTTACGTCTTTTGTCTAAACGGAGGAGCAGTAAGCTGGAAAAGCTCAAAGCAGACTACTGTAGAAGACTCTACCACAGAAGCAGAATACCTTGCCGCTTCGAAAGCAGCCAAGGAAGGAGTTTGGATAAAGAAGTTTATCTCCGAACTTGGTGTAGTTCCTAGCATAGAAAATGGGGTTACTCTGTATTGTGATAACAATGGAGCTATCGCCCAGGCTAAGGAACCAAAAGCACATCAGAAATCCAAACATATCCTAAGGAAGTATCACGTGATTAGGGAAATCACTGAGCGAAAAGATGTGGTCATTTGCAAAGTCGATACGGACGACAATGTTGCCGATCAGTTAACTAAACCACTGCCTCAGCCCAAGTATGAGAGTCATAGAAGAGGCATAGGCATAAAGCGCATCGATGAATGGCTTTAAGATGTAATTGGATTAATGAAAGGAGTTTCATGTAATCAATTAGCTACATTCAATAAAAGAAATAAATAAGTTATTTCTGTCATTAAATAATGGTTTAGTGTTTAATTGACAGTTCAAAAATAATGAGGCATTCCAGGTAGGTTTATCAGATATGTGATCTGGTAAATGGAACCCTACTAAGTGAACATGGAATAGATTCATTATTGAGTCCCTAGTCCAGGTCATTGCATGGGCAACAATGACTCAAGAAGACTAGCATGGGAATGGACTAATAGCGCAGTTCCATGGGCTATAGGAATATGGTATTTAAGTCAATTACATGGGTGTATGATTGGGGAATATACACTGGATAACCCAAAGATGAGATTTCTTCAAGGAGTTGAAAAACGTCACGAACTCTCATAGGCAAGATTGGAGAGATTCCTTAAACATGAGTACTCCACTCATCTTATGTAAGGAATGTCGAACTTTGGTACCGTCAAACGTCGCGCCGTAAAAGGAGGTTATAAAGGCAGAGTACTGGGGGAGAAGGATAGACATGAAGTTAAGTGGGAGTACAAGACTGGATGATGTCCTCCTATTAAGTTAGGATTAAGTATCTCCGGGCCACTTGAGGAGAAGCAACTGGAAAATGTGTGGCCACACTCAAATGGGTTGATGGTTAATCATTTGTATTGACAGTTGTTCTCCAGATCAAGAAAGTCTGAAGGGTATGACGTATCAGATGAGATACTAAGTGACATGGGAATCGAGCATTGCACTTGTTCTAAGTACAAGTGGGAGACTGAAGGATTTATCCGTTCGGTCTGAAGGAGATGTCCTTCTGAAGGAGTGTCCTTCGACCAAGGTGGAAATGCGATCAATTTGTCAGTTAGGGTAACGATGACCACACGTGAAGATCATCCAGTCCGGTCCAATTAGGGGTCGTAATGCTTTGCTAGAAGCCAACTACGATCGTCGGATCAAGGAGTTGATTCGCGGCTAACATAGACCGGATCCTACAACGGGTTACACATAAGAGTGGTAACTTGATCGGAGAGACTTGACTAGACAGGAACAGGCTAAAGATGGATGGGATCCAACTGGAAAGGCCGAAAGGGTTCGAATGGAGATTCGGAACAAGATAGAAAGAACCGGGCCTTAAAAGGGGTGCCCTGAGGAAGGCTTATTAGGCCGGCCATGTGATGGCCGACCAGAGTAAGTGGGCCGGCCATAGGAAGCCCATGGTGGGCTGTTCTGGCCGGCCACACTTAAGGGATTGTCAAAATACCCCAAAAGGGTATTTTGGTAATTATCTTTTCTGTGACCCGACAATAGAAAGACCTAATCTGAATGGGATTCTAATTAGGGTTTGTCTATATATTGGGTCAGTTGAGAACAGAAAAGGTG
>BEHA01050379.1:5880-25102 GCA_002897215.1 Eschscholzia californica subsp. californica | reverse complement strand
CTTAAGTTGGAATATCTTAGGTGCGTTAGTTTGATGGAATCGTTCAAAAAGATTTTGCCAAATAGCGGCCGCCGATTCATCATAGAGAATTGATTGTCTAATATCCAGAGTAACGGAATTGACCAACCAACTTGCTACTAGGTCATTACAATGTCCCCATGCATGCAAGTCAGGGATAGAGGATGATTTTGAAATTGATCCATCACAAAACCCGAATTTGTCTTTAGCTCGTAGAGCCATCTTCATCCCACGAGACCAGGAGGCATAGTTATCTCCTTTTAGAAGTGGGGGTGATGAGAATAGAAGTCGGAGAATCCGAATGATGAACATCAAAGATGGGATTTGAAGAAGTTGATATAGTTTCGGAACCGGTATCAGTTTCGGAAGCCATAGAGAGGGAAATAGAGAAAAAAAATATTAACCCAAGCGACTTTAATTAGTGTCTACCTCTTATACCATGTGAAATTCTCACTCACGTAGTAAATACCATGAGAGAGAGAGAGAGATGGACGAGAGAGAGATGGACGAGAGAGAGAGAGAGAGAGAGAGAGAGAGAGAGATGGCAGAGAGGGAGAGAACTTGGTAAATTATTTTTTTGTACATTAACAATGAGGTTACATCCCTATTTATAGTAATGTGAGACTAATCCTAATACAAACACTATTACTATTTTGATAAATACAAACACTAGCTTGATGGTTATCCTAATAATGATAACCATAAAGCATGGACTCTAACCGACCGGGTCGGTGGACCTAGTCGGCTCGGATAAGCAACCCGCCTATCCTAATATTACTAGTAACCCTGTCACAACCTGAAGGTCCTTCTTTAATTTTCCCAAATTTCGCGAAAAATGCTCGAAGTCTCTCAGGGTTAATTTGCTGGTCTATATTACTGACATAAATCTTTCGTCTTATTGAAGCAGGAACCGGTTGATTAGGTACTGGTCCTTGTGAAGCCAATTGACAAGGTGCCATCCGATTACCAATCTTCTTCTGTAATTGTTTGAAGGACTTTTGTGCACCATCATGAGTTTTCAAGAGGATGAAACCACAACCCTTTGATTTACCAGTAACTATCTGTTACGACATTGCATTCCTCTATTTGATCGTATTGCTTGAAAACTAAAATTATGGTTTCCTTCGTAGAATCCAAACTTAAACCATGAACAAAGATTTTTCTGTGATTGGGTCTAATTCAGCTGCTTCATTAATGTTTTTGACTATTGATTGATTCTTTACGTCAGCTTCTTTTAGAATCTCAATTGACTGGCCTTTCCCAAACGATTCGAGAAGCTTTCTTACATTTTCTCGTGTAAAACCAATCATCTTTTCTTCCTTTTACTACGACCTTTTCTTCTTCTACTTCTGACGAAGATTCATCTTCATCTTCTTCTGCTGCAACTTCTTCGTGATCTTTTTCTTCAACTTTTTCGTACTCTTCTTCTTCTTTTTCTTTCGTGAAAATTGGTTTTGATACTGACTGGTTTACGGCAACATTAGTAGTAAGAGGGGAAATATACGAGGAGGCGTGTTCTGGGTTTTGTGGTTGACGGTTTGAAGGGGATGGAGGCAAGATTGGTTCAGAGATGGTTATAGGAGGAGGTGATTGTTCTTTAATAGGACTTGAGTTTGAACACATACTTTCAAGCGTTTTGTTGATGTGTCTGATCGAATCATTAAGCTCACAAAGTTGAAGATGAATGCCATCAAAGTTCTCGTTGTTTCTTCCTTGGATTGAGCTAAAACTTCCTCCAATTTTGTGATTGCTGAAAGTCCTTGACGGATAATGTTCCATTCAGAATCGAAAGTTGGAGCATATGGAGGAAGTGGGAGGTCTCTTACATGTTCTCCTGAATTCCAATGATAATCATACAAACCGTTTTGAGAAAACATGCTCTGCATGAGCATTGATTCATCCTCTCTAGAGGAATAAAATATGAGTCATGTTGATAGAACGGGTCTGGAAAAAAACTGTCTTGAATAGTTCACCCAAAATTTTGGTGGCTCTGAATACCACATGATGTAGACGCAGCGGAAGACTTAAATTACGAATAAAACTACTAATAAACTAAACTAAATAACTGATAAACAAATTTGCAAACAAGATAATTTTCTTATTGATATTCGAAAGCTGAAAAACAAGACCTAATAGACTCCATTTTATAGGGTTCTTCGAGACTCCTAGATAACCATAAATTAGGAAAGATATAAATCCTAAACTCTAGTTTCTTGTTTGCTAAATAATCTAATCCGATGAAGATGGAACAAATAATAATAACCATAAATCTAACCTAACTAGACTTGGCCATGTGGGTCTTCCCTCTCATGGCTATGAGGCCCATTAGGCTTGGCCGAGAGCAATGACATGAAGTATAGGGGTATGCCTTGTAATGTTGATTTCAGCAGGGTAACTTTTCCAAACCGGGATAATGTCACCCCCTTCAAAGCTGCAAACCTATCGATCCTTTTAAATATAGGATTTCAAAGGTTCTTGGCTCTATAAGTTTCTCCCAGAGGGATTCCTAAGTAAGGGGTTGGGTTAGCTCCTATGGGACACCGAAAATCTTTTGCTTCCCACCTTCTTGTTCATTAACTCAAAATATCAGAGATTTAAGCAGATTTACCTTAATTTGTTCAACTTTGAAGGGATCAATAGGTTTGCAGCTTGTACCAGATTAGAATATCTCTCGGACTTCTTAATTTGTTCCCATTGTCGTCAATGAAGAAACGAGTATCATCTACGAAATGTAAGTGGTTAGTTACCCCTTTCACTAACTCTGAACCCCTGGTTCACCTTAGCTCCTCAGCCTTCTGAAGACAATGACTCAAAACTTCCCCCACTAGCAAGAAAAGCATAGGCAATATTGGGTCTCCTTGTCTAAGGCCACAAGAAAACTTTGGAAGGTCTATGATTGATTAGGATAGAAAACGCATAAGACGAAACACACCCATAAATCCGACTCCTCTATTTGTAGTCGAAACCCATTCTCTCTATCACCTTATAACAGTGCACATACTTATAGTTTTCTGCCATGATAAATGAGTCATTGTTTAAGATATTTATCATTGTTGACCAGCGAAGGCAATCGCTCGGATGTTCCCCTAACCCAACCCAGGAACGGGCCGGAGGGAACCACAATGTGGGGAATGTCCGCGTCTCGTCGCATCTCCTTCCTTGACTCTTACCGCCGTCGGGCATCTGTTGTTCCCTTCTAAACCTCGTTAATCCTCTCTGTTTTCAGACTTCCTCGTGTAGCTGGCTCATCACTTCAGTGAAGTCATTCAAATCGGAATCATCTCGTTCCTCTTAATCATACCTTCCTAAGAAAATTAGAGACACACTTCGGCCTCCTGCCATACACAACTTCAAAAGGTGACTTCCCGTTGGTTGTCCTGCTCACCTGTTGTAGGCTCCCCTGAGGGGCCGAAGATTGCTGCATGGCGCTCGCGCGCAACAACTAGCACTTTGAAGCTTGGCTTTATGGTTTCGTTCCGTCAAAGCTTGCTGCATGGATTCTTTAGATCTAAAGATACATACTTCCCCGGAGCGAGACTCTATCCAGATCGAAAAATGGAAAAACGAGCTAGGCGGTCGACGGGCAAAGAAAGGGGGGCGGCGAGACCGCCTTTTATTCAGAGCGCATCAGATGCTGGAGTATTTAACATTCTATATCTAGTAAGAATGAAGAAGCTTAACAATATAACGTCTCTTTGTACGAATAATAAAGAAATCATCTTTTTTTGAATAATTTGAATTATAATTGAAAGCAAAAGGGAATTTACAAAACCTCATACGAAAGGAATGGTTACGAAGTAGAGGAGGCTTCTGCAGGCCAAAAATTAAAAGTTACATTATAATGACAAAATAAAATCTTGTAAAGAACAAAATTCACCCCACTTGTCATTTCTGCTCTAATGATAAAGAAGAGTTTGGAGGTCCTCAATAATCTTTTGTGTCATGACTCTTGTTCCTTTAAGAATTGCATTGTCCATCACCTTTGAAATGCCCCATATTATTGTAGCAAGGTTCAAACTTCTATTAGTCAGAGAAAGTCATAATAGTTGTTGTATCGTTTTACAAATAAAACAGAGAATTGATTGAAATCAGAACTTAGAAAATCAAACGGTTATTCAATGGAATCACTAATTTACCTTCTAAGCTCAAACCAATATAAGTTATTCACAAGAGAATGAAGAAAAGAAAAGAAAATAAAACTAACTATTTTTTAAAGTAGGGTCCCTGACAGGTGGCCAATATAAGTTATTCATACAAAAGGAAGAAGATAAAAGAAAACAAACTCTTCGGCAGGTGGCCAGCCAGTCGCCTATCGACCATTGTTCGCTAGCAAGGAAAAGTAAGAGGAAAGGATATAGGTAAATCTTTAAGGGGTCATTTTAATGAGTTGGTCATTTTTAGGGGCCAAAATGGATTACCTCCAAGTATAAATGCACAAGCAGCATCTCTAATGCAACATTCAACTTGAAAAACTCAATTTGACACCTACAATTACTTGAGTGTTTAACTAAAAGCATTTCCCAATGCAACACTCAACTTGAATCTCAATATGATATGGTAACAATAAATGTTGAGATACTAAAAGGAAAACTTAATTGATGAGTTTTCTTTTGAGTATCTCAATTGATGAGCCATGAAAATGTCTCATATGAATCTCTTAACTTGGGCTAGTTAGTCCAATTCGAGCCGTTACTCTGATGAATTACTTGATTCTCTTGTCTAGGTGTCTTCTACGGAATTGAGCGCGAAAAATGGATAAAATCGAGAAAAAGACACATGAGGGGCATTTTAGTCATTTGGTGATGAGGTCAGTCTGGTAATTTGGTCAATACTGATGTTCGAATGAAAACTAGAGTCCAAGACGAGCTCGTGGGTGAAAATGGGGGTCAAATCGGAGTCCGGATAAGAAAGTCAGGCCAAGTAAAAGATTAGAGTCAAGGATGATTGACCAAATCGGCTAGCGGACACGTGGCTTTCAATCTGACGGTGAGGAGAAATTTTCGGTACACTGGTGGGCACAAGTAGGTCATTTTCAGGATGCAACCCAAGGTATGATTCCCTACAACGCGACCTAAACAGAAACAATAGCCGGCAAGGATCTAGCGAGTCAGCTTCAGGTTTCCCACACGTGGATCCATGGGATCTTGTGTTGTCACGTATTCACCTATCTCGCGAAGCACCGTAACCGATGAGTATGGCCAGCTATTTACACGTGATTGACAACTAAATTTATTAATGGGCTTTGATTCATTGAGCTCGAGCTCATACGGTGAGGTATGAGCTCGAGCTCGTGGCCCTTGATTTCCAAGATCAACGGCATTCAACAAGAGCGCAAGGTGGTGCCAGCTTGCATTCACACTAACGAAAAGGGTAACAGTAGAAATACCCCATATAAGTCTACGTATTAACGAAATTGCCACTCTCTTTAGCCCATCCTCGCTCCTGGAATGAAAAGGGAATAAGTAAAATCAAGTACTGCTGATGTAGGGAACATGGTGGTTTCTAACTCCTTGTTAATAGTAGTAGTATCAAACTATTAGTTACTGTTACGTAATGATAACCCCCTTTCCATTAGTCATTAGATTCCAATTTTCATCTTCTTCCTCTGGAACTACTGCTACCAGCCTACCACTTGATGATTTTGACAGAACAACTACTTCTCCAACGGGATACAAACCTATTATCCATCTTCATCTGGGTTCGCTTTCTTCAAAACTAACCAATCTCTTCTCAACACTATTATCCATCTTCAAAACTATTGTTAATAATTTTGTTTCTGGGTTTTCTTTTTTCAAAACTATTATCCATCTTCATCATAACTTCAATCTCTTCTCTCTCTCCTCTGTTTCAAACTCATCTCTACCTATTTTTCTTTTTTTTTTCTCTGAAATTCTTTTCAAAATGAAACAGATATGAATCAAACTAACCAAAGCACATAGGTTTTAATGGGCAGAAAGCACAAAAGAGGAGCGTGCAGGTGCAGGAAATGGAGTAAAGAGGGTGGCAATTTCGTTAATACTTAGACTTATATGGGATATTTCTACTGTTACCCTTTTCCTTAGTGTGAATGCAAGCTGGCACCACCTTGCGCTCTTGTTGAATGCCGTTGATCTTGGAAATCAAGGGCCACGAGCTCGAGCTCATACCTCACCGTATGAGCTCGAGCTCAATGAATCAAAGCCCAAATAAAATGAAAATATTTGCGAAAAATAAAGTATGGATTCAAAAAGTAAAAAATCTAGACAGAAAAATTATAAAAAAGGAAAGAAAATCTGGAGATAAATCTAAAACTTTTTTTTTTTTTGATGAAGAAGATAAATCTAAAACTTAAGAAGAGGAATATAAATGGAATGAAATTTTTTTTAAAGATTTTAAGAAAAAAAAACTAACGGATGAGAGAGAAATTAGGGGGAGAGATAAATCTAGAGAGATAAGGTAGTTAAAGAAAGTTTTTAATTTATGAGAGAAAAATTAGGGAGAGAGAGAAAAGTTAGAGAGAGAAGGAACGTGAATGTGCGGGTAGAGAGAGAAGGAACGTGATTTGCACGGGATTTCTGTGTATGGCATTTCCGTAATTCCGCGAAAAAGCAGGCATGTTTTGTTTTCAGTTTTTGAAGTCTGACTCCCTTGGACCTGGTCCTTATATCCCATCTGACGCGGTCCTGGGCTTTATTGTTGGCCCAATTTTGGGTGTTTTGCCCAAAACCTCTAATGAAATACTCCAATCGAAATCGGTTGTGAAAAACCTCAGTTGGAAAATGAACCCTAGCTGGCTCATCATTTCAAATGTGCAGTTAGTCTTCGTACCATTAAATTTTAATATATAATGATGAGGAAATTCCAACAAAAATGAATCGTTTTATTCCAAAAATAACAATGCATGCATCTAAAGCTTAAATTTAGTTCATAATTCCAAAAGTACTAACCTTAGTTCGTGTATTTCGGTATAAAAAACGCTAATTGTTTTGAGGTTAAATTTTTCTGTGAATGTTAATTCGTTGTAAACAATATAATAATTTTGATCGATTATAAATTACAGTAATATCCAGTAAACTACATGAGTGATAAATATATATATATATATATATATATGATTGTTTTGAGGTTAAATTTTTTATAATTATGTTATGAGAAGGTAATAAAAATACAATAAAAATGGTAAAGAATTTTAAACAGTAAAGAAAATTCTTTCAAAAAGAGGGAAGAAGAGAAGATGATTGTTTGAAAACTAATTATTTCTTTCAAAAAGAGGGAAGAAGAGAAGATGATTGTTTGAAAACTAATTATTTCTACATTTTTTTTGGTCATGGGTATTTGAAGGAATCGAGAGATACTTATGGGTGGGAGAGAGAATTATGGGTTAGGAGAGATTTCTACTTATGGGTGGGAGAGAGATACTTATGGACGTGAATATCCAAGACATAAATCTACGGCTCACCTCAAAAAACACTATTGTGTTATATATAATAGATATATATATATATATATGTACGTACTTTTGAAATATCGAATCTTAAATTACGTTAACACTTGCGTTATGTATGTCTAATGAACAGACTACCAATTTATGGTTAGATTTAGAGATAGAATCAAAGTTGAATATTTTGTAATGATTAGAGAGAGTGAAATGGAAAAACACTGATGATTCATTGGTAATAAGTTACCATTTTCCATATAAAGTTGAAACTTAGAATTTGGGCAAGTTTAAGGAAGACAGAAATGTTAAGTTGTTTGTCATTATGCTCTCAATTGTAGTTGGCACTTAGCAAACCCTAGAATAATTGAAAAATAACACAAGTAGATATAGAAAAGGAAAAGTAAATCAATAACGTTTCTAATTTGATTATGAGAAAATTATAGGTTCTAATTAGACCACGTTTTTTATTGTTCAAGTTTATCTCAACCCCTTTCTGTCTCTATAAATTGAGTACCTTGTTCTTCGTCATTTGTAAGCTAGTTTGCCTAAAACCTCTCTCTTAAACTCTCTCTCCCTTTTGTTCGATCTCTAGGGGCTTAGGGTTTTGCAATGGAGCTTAATAGTGAGGGGCTTAGGGTTTTATTAGTTGAGGATGATAAGACATGTATGCTGCTCACTGAGGCACTGCTCAAAAAGTTTAAATATGAAGGTATGATTTCTAAAAATAATTCTGATTTTATTTTTTTACAATGTTGTTGTTTGTTTTGATATTATTTTCACTAGATCTTTGTTATGGCCTTATTCATTGATGGAAGTAGATATTTCTACCATACGAGGCTAACTTATATAGGTCTTTAATTTGATGGATTGCTGATTGATCTAGACGACCTAATATAAGCTGTAATTATTTAAACTTTTGATATCAAGGAATATGCTAGATCTAGTACCACATGGATTAATCCAATAAATTTGTTTAGAGCGATTTTAATCAGATCGCACACATATACCAGAGGTTTTATACATAATTTGTCTCTCTCAAGAATTTGAGTTTTTTTGTTTCATTCTTTTATAAATAAGTCATTGTTTTGAATCTAAAATGTATGATTTACATAGGATTATCTATAATTGCCTCTAGTAATCTTTGAGATCTTGTCCGTCATGACAAAAAATATATGACTTTATTTAGGTCATAAATGTTTAGATTTGAGTTTCAATATAAATAATTCCTTGATTTAGAAGTGGAGATCAGAAATCATTGGTTGATGCCTTGAGTCAAATAATCTATTATGCTGTATATATTTATGGGATATGGTAGAATGCTACAACAATAATTGTATCACGTAAAAACCTAAAAATTGTTATTAGTTCTAAGTTATGACTCAAACAAAACAAATAGAAATTAAATTCATAAAAATTGTTTTTAATAAAAATAATGTTTTTTTTTTCTTTTGTTTGGACATGTATGGAATTTGTTTTGTCATTGATTATTGATATTGTTGTTTGTATTTTTCAGTGGTGGCCCATCAAAATCCAATTGATGCTTTAAAAGAACTTAGAGAGAAGAATGGTGAGTTTGACATAGTCCTCACTGACATTCACATGCCAGCCATGAATGGACTTGACCTCCTTCATGAAATTAAGAAAGATTTCATCAAATTGCCAGTTGTTTGTAAGTATTCTTTTCATCAATTACAATCTGTTTTTCTCCTAACTATGTTTGGGAAAAATATCACTCGGCCCCGTCCACTATTCTAGTTGAAATTTGGTCAGATATGTGTTTGGACAAAATTTAAAGAGAGAAAGTAAAATATTTTCTCTCTAGACCCTGATCGATCGGCTACATACTCTGTCAAGATTCGATCAAAATGGTGGTAGGGTAGAACTTCAAAGTTGTTTTAGTGAGTAGAAATTCTAGACACAAATTTATTCTTACACATGTTTTGTAGCGTTCTTCTAATGGTTGGATCTTAGGTTAAGGTTTTTGTGGCCTTGATATTTTAAAAAGGTGATGTAATCCAATTGCTCTCGTTCCGCCATTGTAGGGCTGAATGTGTATAGATCATGTTAGGTCTGTAAATCTCTCCATATTTGTGCAGACTTCTCATATGGCCATAGTGTTGCGCGCTGGTCCGACCAGCTTTCTGATTTTCATATCGTTCTGAGAGGTTTACAAGTCTTTACTAATTTACGTGCTTTCCGTACATACATACAAGTCTAACGTAACAAAAGAAACTATTTATTGGCATGCAAGGATTTCCATTTTGCGATAATATAATTACAACTATAATTTCGATAAGTTTGATGGTCCAGAAAGGGTATATTAATCGAGCGAAAAGAGAACATTGGTGTGAATGTGCATAAATGTAATACAATATAAGAACACGTACGAAATTGAGTTTTTTTTAATAACATTGAATTTTGACCTAATAAACTTGAATTTTCACTCTTTTGAATGCAGTGATGTCTGCAGATGGAGAAAAGGATGTCATAATCGATGGAATAAATCGAGGAGCTGCTTTATATTTCATGAAGCCATTAGGCATGAGGCAAATTAAAAACTTATGGCAACACACAATTGAAGTTATGGACACTAGTCAAGTGCTTGAAGGCCTCGAAAATGCGTTAACTCTGGAAGATGATGATGATTCAACACCAGAAGGGGTAACAAATGAAGAAGAGGATGACAGTGGGTCGTCGAATGATGAAGTGAATTTGGAGGGGAAAGAAAATGATGACCAGGAAAACAGAGAGAGCGTCGATTCTAAAGAAGAAACAGAAGAACAGAAGGACGATGAAACAGCTTCACAAAAGAAGCAAAGAATGATGTGGACTCCTGATCTTCATAACAAGTTCTTGGACGCTATTGAAAGCATTGGTGAAGAACGTAAGGGTTAAGACCCACTCACAAACACAATCACACATTTATTTACCTTTTTTTATACGTAAAAACTTGACATATACGAATATTACATATTTATTTTGATATATTTATCAGATGTTGTGCCCAAACGAATCTTGGAGGTCATGAATGTTCCTGGACTTACTAGAGAAAATGTGGCTAGTCACTTACAGGTTTGTTTTCAGTTTTCACTTATATTACATATTTCATTTGTTGGCACTTCAATTATCACAAAATAATGAAAGTGCATGTTTAAGATAAGTTAAGGAAAGAATATGTCGTAGATTTTCACGCGATTTCAGAATAGTTCCACTTCAAGCATTTGACCAATTGGGGATTGTAATTTTGCAGAAATATCGAATTTATGTGAAGAAATTAAAGGAGGAAGACAAAAACATGGAAAGAAGTCATGTGCGATCTATGGCTCAATCGGCTCTTGGTACTCCTGCATTTGCTTCAAACTATCCTACAGCACTACCTAATATCCAACAAGCACTTTCCCAATACTCTCAGCCATCTCAAAATCCTCTACTAAGAGATGAATACTTCCAAGGTTTCTTTTTCTCATGTTTTTTTTGTTCTTTCATTCTTGTAATTTTAGTACTGTTAATTAGGGGTGAGTAACGGTCGGTTGCTCTGATCATTGAGTCGGGCAAGTCAAATCTGTGAACTTTCTCTCGGTGTAAACCTTGCTAAGCCTGTGAGACGACTCTGGTGCCAACTTGAATTTAGACAAGCTTCATTGACACTAAACTTCTTACTAATACTTTACTAATATTACAGGAGATGAAGTTGTTCCACCTTTGGACCAACCTAATAGCACCAACTTTCACCAGCCTGACCCTTCTCGAGCCGCTGCCGAGAGAGAGACCCAATCCTTGAACAATGCTGTCTTTGAAGAGATTCAAAATCTGACAAGCGACATGCCAACTATGCAGCAAATAGTTCCTCAACAAAACGACATTGGTTCATCATATGACAATCTGAGTTATCAATTGCAGCAGCTCAGCTCAATTAACAACAACAACAACTTCGATGGAAATAGCAGGATGATCAACCCTAATCCGAATTCGTCGGGGTCACTTTATACTGGACCTATGCCTGGTGGCGAGTTGTCGAATATTCCAAATATGAACATTAACTATATCGATAGACATGTTTCAGTTGTGGCTGGAGGAGTAAGAGAACCTCAAGTCGTTAGTGTTCCTCATGAAACTCCTATCTTTAGTTCAGATTTTACTACTCAAAATGAAGCTTATGGTGATGGGTTTTCCAATTCAAATCAGTTCTTCGAACTACCATCATTCAACAATGTAGTCACTCAGGAACTAAGTAGCAACCATTCGCTACCACCACTGCCTGAATCAATGCCACCTCTACCATCAATGGCGCCTCTACCTCCACTCTCACCCCTACCGCCACTACCTGAACAACTGGAGGTACCAACTGAACAAAATGGAGATGGTCTACTAGACGAACTTGTTAGAGTATTAGCTTTGATGTAACTAAGGTGTAATAAAAGAATTATGTTTTTCTTTTATCTGTGTCCGTTAAGTACTAACGGCAAAGTCAGTTACTTGTAATTGCTCTCTGAGCTGAATTCGATACTATAAATAATAGTAGTGTACACTCATTTTGAGTTACACAATTGAGAATAAAAAAATCATTTCAAGTATAATTCTTACATGGTATCAGATTAGGTTTTCCAAAACCAAGCTTCTGCGATCGTCTTTTCATGGCTTCTCCTTCTTCTCCATCATCTTCTTCTTTGCAAGCTGGTTCTTCCACATCGATGTCAAATTCCTTTTTACCGATCTCCAATATTTCTCACTTTGTAGCTGAAATATTGGATGATTCCAATTACTTGATCTGGAAAGATCAGATTGAAACCTTGCCTATTAGCACAGATCTCATCGGATTTATTGATGGCACAAATCCAGAACCTACTCAATTCATAACGATTGATAACAAATTGGTGAGCAATCCTGAGTATTTTTCATGGAGGAAGAAGGATAGTTTTGTCAAGTCCTATCAGAAGGCGACTTTCTCTCATTCCATATCGTCACATGTTCTTGGCTTACGCACAAGTGTTTGTTGAGGCTTTTGAGGCAAAACAAACTCAATTACGCAATCAATTTCAGAGGATGAAGAAAGGTAAACTCTCTGTTACTGATTATCTTCGTCAAGTTAAATCTGTCGCAGACTCTTTGAATGCTGTAAATGATAAAGTTAGTGAGTCTGAGTTGATTCGTACTGTGTTGAATGGATTAGGTAAAGAATTTCATCATTTTGTTATCACTGTTCAACATAGATCTAGTAAATTAACCTATGCTGAACTCAGATCTCGATTAATTAGTCATGAACAATGGTTTCTTGAGCAATCTGAAGATGATGAGCTTCCTGAAACCACTGCTTTTTACTCTAAAACCTCTTCATCAAATCACCATCACCATAAGACCTCAAAATTATTCTCGGTATCGACAAACAAATAACAATACATATAACAATACAAATAACAATACAAATAACTCTAAACCTCAACAACACCTTACAGATAACAATAACTATAACTCAAAACATCATCAATCTCTTTCACAGTCAGTAGCCAATCAGAAATCACTTAATCAGGCTCACCAACCTGATTCCAAACTCAGAAACACGGCGAGTATGAAGGTATATACATTGTTACATTGGTGAATCAGGTAAAGGAAGCTGTTCTCCTAACCACACACACACACTCAATCATTCCATATTGCTCTCCGATCAGATGTCCCTTCTCTTACTTCAAATGCCGGTCCATTGACATGTCTCCTCTCAAACCCCTGTCATTATTAGCTTCTTCTTGTAAAGTTTGACAACATCATTATGTAGTATAATTCTACTCAGCACAAGCAATTAATATGATTTTGAGTGGGTGATAGTTTGTTGGGTCATCCCAGGAACCATATGTTTAATTTTGTTATCTAGACTAATGTTTTTTTTAACATTATGGCACATAAATTCTTTCAATATATGATCACACCCCAATGTGTTGGTGGATGATTATCAACGTTATACACGAGTTTTCTTCAAAATGAGGTTTTTATTGGCTAAGCAATAAAATTTGCCCGTAAAGGTTAAAATTCATGACGAGGCTATAAATATTGATTGGAAGTCATTTTAGATTAACTGTTCGAATTCCATGCAATTTCGAGATCCGCATAATTTGTGTTCAAATTCATAGGGTATAACAAAATGCAGTTTGATTGTCAAAGCAATGATTTGCCTTATAAAGTTAAAATTCCATGGGGAAGCTATTGTATGGGCCTAGGCTTGGGCGACCTTGAGTGCTGGCCGACCAAACTTGACCGACTCCTTTCTTCCCTGCTTCTCTCTCTAACTCTCTTAATTTCAAGTGCAAGAAACTCGAAACCCTAGATCCTTCTACTCTCTATAACTCATAAATCCTAGTCGTCTGATCAATTTTTCCTTTCTTTTCAAAACTCTCTTTTCTATCAAAAGTCAAAAATTCCAATTGATACATTTCGTCCATTAATTCAATAAAAATAAATTAAATATTAAGAAAGTTTTTCTTAGTATCTAATTTATTTTTAGATAAAAGAACTCGTTTATATACACACGTCATCGATTAATTTAATAAAAATGAATTAGATAAGAAAGCTTTTAATTCTTTATATCTAATTTATTGTAAATAATATGATATTTAACTAATAAATAATATTATATTTAAATACTAAATAATATCATATTTAAATAATAAATAATATTACATGATTGTGAGCAATGAAGCATGGGTACAAATTATTAATGGCACTTTGGAACAAGTCTAACATTGAAATGCTTACATTTTTGGAAGCAAAAAAAGGTTGAAGTCGACTTATAACCATATGCACTATATGCAGGCGTTGGCTAGCTACTAAGAGAGGATATGGGCTCATAGGGGTTTATATGGACTTATAGGGTTTACGTGGGCTTATGAAATTTATATAGGTTTATAAAGTTAAATGAGTTTATAGGGGGTTAAATGGGCTTACAGAGTTTATATGGGGCTTATGGGGTTTGTAGGTTTTATATGAGTTTTTAGGTGTTTATATTGCTTATAGGGTTTATATGGGTTTATAGGACTTGTATGGATTTATATGGGTTTTGAGGGGCTTATATGGACTTATAACGTTTATATGGACTTACAGGGTTTATTGGTATTTATATAGGTTGATTGGGCTTGACATGAGCTTATCGGGTTTAAAAGGGCTTACGGGGATTTATAGGGCCGTATAAGGGTTTACGGGTTGATATAGACTTGTGGTTTTTTTTTTGATGAAAATAGACTCATGGGGTTTATAGGTTTTTTAATGGATTTTTAGGTGTTTATAATGGCTTATGAGGTTTTACATGGGTTTATGGGATTTATATGGATTTTTAAGAGTTTGTATGAGATTATAGAGGGTTGTGAGGTTATATTGGTTTATATGGACTTATATAGTTTATATGAATTGATATAGGTTTATTGGGGTTAAATTGATTTATAGGGATTTATATGGGTTTATAGAGTTTATATAGACTTATGAGATTTATAGGAGTGTTTTGGGATTTGTGGTTTACATGGGATTATAGGGTTTAAATGGGTTTATAGGGATTTTTAGGGTTTATGGGTTGATGGGGATTTATTGGGGTTTATAATAGTTTATAGCGATTTATATTGGTTTTAGGGGTTTATATGAGCTTATGGGTTTATATGGGCTTATGTATTTATATGGGTTTATACGGATTATGGGGTTTATATGAGTTTTTTGGGGTTTATATGAGCTTACGGTGTTATTTGGGTTTATAGATTTTGCGGTTTATATGAGCTTATATAGTTTATATTGGCTTACGGGTTTAACATGGATTTGTTTGGGTTTATATGAGCTTATAGGGTTTATATGATTTTTAAGAGATTTATATGGACTTATGGAATTTACATGGGTTACTGGGTTTTCAGGGGTTCATTAACTCACCTTGTTCCAAATAGTCCTTTTAGGACAGAAATCACAATGCCACCTTAAGGGAGAGCATTCATATTAGTCAACAAAGTAAGGATGATCTTCTTTCAAGACGAAATCACAACCACTTAGGCCGGTTTGGTTGAACTGAAGATAAGCTAAAACGAGATTTTAGTTTATTTTAAGTATTTTATCAACAACAAAAGTTTAGGCTGATGAAGTTTAAGGCCCGAATGAGACCCGTCGATGAAGTTAAGACCCAGGATCGCCGGAACTGAACGATTCCCGCATGTACTCTGATCAGGACATCTCAAATGTCCAATTTGATTCTTTTGCTCATATAGGATATAAATGTTATCTTGTAGTTTCCTTCGTGTCCACTAAAGATATGATAATTCAATTTATTTTCACTATGTTAGTAACTATTAGTTGTGAAGTTCTGGATTCAAAATATATGATAATTCAACTTATTTTTAACTTTGTCAGTAACTATTAATCCCCTGTAATTTTAATTCCAATATTTGATATCTTAACCAATTGTGAATTATGACAGACTATCCTTCAAATTATCAAATCTAACCTAAGTTTCTTTAAGCAACTAAAAAAAATCAAAACTGAAGATGCTATTTTTTGTAACAAAATCATGGCCCTTGGAAGAGTGGAAAACCTTTCTAATACTACAAGCACGAAAAGGGAAAGCTCAACCGGCCAACTATTTTCTCCAGAGCCGTATTTGAGGGCGGGCGGGAAGTGCGTCCACCCTGGTCCCCCACCCCCAAAGAGGCCACCTCTTATGAAGCCCGTACTCAATTATATATAAGTAAACCTAAACACTTTAATGTGAAACTCTATCAGCTCTAGTGGTCAAGTTTGTGGACTTCCACACCTGAGACACGGGTTCAAAACCCATTACTCGCTTTTTTCATTTTCCTTATAATTGTGAAGTTGAGAGGATTATTGCTAAGAATTTTTGGGTTTATAGTCCAAAAAACGGGTCCTAATAGTAGATATAATCCTCTCTAATCCTATAAAGGATTTTAAAACCAAAAAAATAATATAAATGGATATCTAGTCCATTTGGTCTCATCTAGAGAGAAAACACAAATCTCTAGAATAAATATTATTTCATAATCCCTAATCTAACCTTTCCATATTTTATAACTAATTTATCTTCGAAATCTATGTATATCTTTTTCCATATTTACCTCTCATATTTCTCTCCAATCATGTTTCTATTCAAAGTAAGGATATATTCATTATTATCTCCCATATTTCTCTCCAATCATGTTTCTATTCAAAGTAAGGATATCTTCATTATTTTCAGTCACGGAAACTCTTTATTTGATCTCTCTAAAACCGATTTAGTTGACAAACCTCCATTAAACTCAGAAAATCTTCTTCTTCTACATTATGTTGTTGTCCAAATTCATCATTTATCAGGTTTAATACTTTCGAAATCTTTATAAACACCATTGTTAATATCCAATATTTCTTCTTATAACTAAAACCCTAATTATTTCGCTTTATTATAAAACGTATCAAATTTATGATACATATCTATAAGATCTGTTTACTAATTCATTAACTTCGAATATATGATGTTTATTTTCTCTCTCTAAAATTTTCATAACTGTTTAAGATCGTTATGTTTATTCCTTATTCAATGATTCCTTCAAAGTTAGTATGTTATGTTTGCATCCAGTGATAATATCATATTTCTTTAGATCTATGTTTAATCTTTTGTTGTTTGTGATATTTCGTGAGATCAGATTATCAATCATCAATCGAATGTTTGATGTTTATTTACTTTATCTCTCTTAAAATTTCATTTATGTTTTTGATCTTGATGTTTAAACCTTCAACTCGAGTTTGACATTATTGCAATCAATCATCATAGCAAATATATTTAGATTTGTAGTTTAAGCTTAATAATATTCTCATTTTTTTCTACAGATCTGGTTTTCAATCCGTACGGATTTATGAAACATTTGTTCTTTCGTACGGTTACTTATAACAGAATTTACAGTACATGTACTTTATCGTAGATTACCACAATTTATAGTAAATTATGGGTAATTTATAAAACATTACCCGTGCTTTAACACCAAAACAGTACTCATTTCATTAGTAGAAATACTTCGCTTTACTATCAAATCTCGTGTACTTTGCAATAAAGTATATATAATTTACGTATATCTTCATGTTCTTACCATTATGTATATAATTTACGTATAAGTGCACATAAATTGTGTATTATTTATTTATCGTTACGTGTACTTTTCACCCAAAACAGTAGCCTTGATAAGTTTACCAAACTACCCAAACCTTCAAATGTTGTCAAAATTTGACAAACATTATATATAATTTACGAAACTGTACATGTATTTTATAATACAATATATGATTTTTTTTCTTTAATGTATGTGTATTTATGTGTGTAGATTTAATATACCAGATGAAATTTCAAAGAGAATCATCAAATCAAAGTGAGTCAACGAAACTAATGGAGAGTACATGGATGGGCACCATTTTTGAACCAAAGAAGATTTTGTATTTTTTTTTTGTAACAGACTGTAAAGGATGTGTAATGTAAAAGAAATTATGTGTAATTTATTGAACAAGACCCACATACATTTGATAAATTATGTTGTATACTTGACAAATGATGGTTTCCTCGTCATAAATAATACATAATTTACGTATTTGTTTCATAATTAGTTTTCTATGTGTATTTATGTATGAGTAAAAACGAAAACATATGTTGCTTTAATGTTCCCAGAAAAATATACTATTTCCGATACGAAAGCTAAGTGAGAGAAAGTGATATATATGTTTTGTATATTAACCCCCAAATCACGCTAAATTGATCCTAGAAAATATACTATTTCCAAATCTGAAAGTTAAGTGAGAGAAAATTGATTTGAATCGAAAAAAATTTACATAATAAGAGAGAGAAAATTGATTTGGTTTCCAAATATGTAAAGAGAGAGAAAATTGATTTGGTTACGATATTTGTTTTGAATTGATTTGGAAATAGATTTGATTTCCAAAATGGTTAGAAGATAGAGACAAATCAATTTCGGATTTATACGTTTGTTGCTTTAAATCCCCTAAATCACGCCCACATTAGAAACATTCCAAATTCACCCTGGAAAATTAAAAATCCCGTGATTTTTGTAGGAGGGACATGAACGGTAGTTCTCTCATAAAGAATGGGTTATTATGTCCATAATGTAAAAGGACTAAATATCCATGTTTTGGGAAGATTGGATCATAAACCTTTTTTTGAATATTATTTTGGTCTATATACCCACGGACCCTATTGCTAAATCAATTCTTATTTATGCTCCGTCACATTTTTTCTTTAAATTGTTTTGTTGTTTGGGTGCATATCTTTCACCTTTAGACGTGTCTTTAAGAAAAAGAAATCTAAGTGTTTTCTTATTCTAACAATACATAAATACTTATGAGAAAATCACGATACAAAATATATCATATTAAAAAGATCGCTTAGACTCTAAACTATACGTTGTATAAAGATTTTGTTTTATCAGTTTAAGTTTATCGTGCTCGTTAGAAGTCTTTAATCGGCGCGTGGTTCAATTTTTTGTTTGAAATTTCTTTTTATCATACCAAAAGCCATAATCAAACTTCACCCAGGACCCTCAAATTCCTAGCCACGACTCTCATTTTCTCCCTTGACACTGACCGGTCCTGCGAGTCCTAAATATATCTGCGACGCGAGAAAATCAGACATTGGATTCAATGAGTATGTTAGACTATTATTATATTGTTTCGACGTATCTAATGGTTAAAATTTTATAGTGAGAAAGTGTTATAGCGAAATCAATATAAAATACATTTTGTAGTACTCGTGCTTGAGACCTATGATGAATCTTTTTTTTT
>BEHA01050378.1:85038-106406 GCA_002897215.1 Eschscholzia californica subsp. californica | reverse complement strand
GAGATCATGTGCAAAGAGAATTGCATTAATGCGTGGTGTATGAGAATTTTCAGCCATTATATCAATTGTTATCAAGCTGCGTCACTTTTTATTGTTTCTTTTTTCTTTACTCTTAAGATAATACGAGCTACACATGGATCATAAAGCAACAATTGCAATACTAATTATGCCTAATGCTAGAGGTTCATTGATTTCATTATTTTTCAAATGAGGTATCCGTATATCTGTGGTATTTGGTTTGACTAAACATGGGTCTTGAAAACTAAGGTCTTTCCTGCTTCTATGAAGTTCATTTTTCGGGTCTTCATTGTGCTTCTACTGGACATGTTAGTAACTATTCTTATAAGCCCCTTATATTCTGTCCCTCCTTAGATTCTTATCGAGAAAAGAATGTAGACAAATAACTTCAATACATTCAAGTTTTTTATGAGATCCATTTTTATTTATGAATCATAAAGAAGTTTGTATATACAATGTGAGTTTCGAGCCAAATAACTTCAATACATCATGTCGATATATTGAACACTGAACCATACAAAGCACATGTTAGGCTTATTCTGTTTGTTTATTTTTAAGTTTTTTATGAGATCCATTTTGATTTATGAATCATAAAGAAGTTTATTTATACAATGTGAGTTTTGAGCCAAATAACTTTAATACATCATGTCGATATACTGAGCACTGAACCATACAAAGCACATGTTAGGCTTATTCTGTTTGTTTATGTAAATATTTGTGATAGTTTCAGTTGTTTTCTTTTACTCTGATGGGTTGTGGTTGGAATTTCAGGAGCCATTGATACGTTTCCGAGCTACGGAAGAAGAAGTAATCTAATGTTATGACGTTTTTGCATATGGTGAGATGTGGGGAGTAATGATTTTTTTGTCTTCACAGCAAATTTGATTAATTTCCCCTGACTCCCATATTTTTTGTGTGTTAATGATTTCTATTGCTAAAAGTCTGATGTTATGAGGTTCTTGCAGAAGGAGAGTCCATGTCTCTCGATTTTATGTATTGGGAAGTATGAATACGTAGTTTTGCCTTTTCAGTATGATTTGTTATGTGGCCTTCTTGCAGTCAAGGTGTTTGAAGTAATGTATGAGTCAAATTTCCTAGATTAGTTTTTTTTTTGAAATATATAATCACTTCATCAGATTCAAATCAACTCAGGTCTGCAACTGGATTTCATATATGAAATGTGGGTTATAGATATGGTCTTAACTTATTTTTGTTTGTTTGCAGTATGAGATGATTACTGGAGATATAATGTTTGAGTTTTCGCAGAAGGATCACCCTAAGTTTGTGTTGACCCGTTTGGGCGGTAGGTAGGTCGCTGCTCATCAATACCAACTCTTGGGAAGTTGTGAACATCAAGGAATAGATGCGGAACCAAACTCAATAATATGCATGGTGGTGCCTAGAAGGTCCAGGGTCCCCGCAATGAGACGAGGATTATTAAATAGATTTTGATTTATTTTTTTACTTCAATTATTTTAAACTTATTCCTGAAGCCGCACTTTAAACATTAAATTCCATATGGAAAAAATATTAAGATATGAGTTGTTACTAATTGTTGGATCGAGTGTAACCATTTAATAGAATACTACCTTTTCTTGCCTATATTTACTGTCAATTTGCTATGTCAATTCGAAAGAAAAAAAATATACATCCCTGTGTGTAGTTTGAAAATACTGTTCGTGCCCTACGGGCACGGGTTACACCCTCGTCTATATTATAAGGGAGGAGGGTATCTTTTCCCCTCCTCCCAATGGCTAGGATTTGTCCTCATGAAGTTATAAAGAGGGGTTGAGATTTGATTTTTCACAATTAGATGCCTGAGATTGGCTTCACAAATCAACCTACGGCTTAGATTGTAAAGGAAATTGAAACCAGCATCTTTCAAAGATGCCTTATTTTGAAGACCTTTCCCGCTCATTCTCTACCTCTTTCTCTCAGTCAATCTCTGTCCGTCTCTCTCATATTCCTCAATCTCTCTTATGCAACACCCGCAGGTATCTCTCCATCTCCCTCTCCATATATATCTTTCTATCTCTCTCTCAATTGAAAGATTCAATTCAATTGATTCTAAAACCCTAAATCTCTTTTTATCAAAGAATCTGATGTTTACCCTCTCTCTCTCTAGCTTTCTGTCTTTCCCTCTTCACGTAGGTTTCTCTTCCTCGCAACAGCAAAGAAGCTCACTATTTAGGGTTTTAATTTTGTCACATGAACTTTGGGTTTTGGTTTTCTTCCTGAAATCATAAGTTAGGGTTTTCTTTTGGTTTTGGTTCTCTCTAAACCTTGGTTAATGGTGATTTGCTACTTCTGTTTTAGGGCATTAACTTAGAACTTTGATCTTATTATCACGGTCTGCTGCTTCATATAGTTGGGTTTTGATTTAGTTTTGGTAGAATTTGTTTTTTTGCTAGAATCTGTTTTTATTTAGTTTCAAACTCTTTGATTCATGGTAATTTTTGCCTCTTACTGTTGTTCTTTTGTTTTTTCTGTTTTAGGGCAAGAGGTCATCTTTCACTTTATATTTAGTTGTTTCATTTTATTTTCATTTTGCTCTAAACATAACACAACATAGACATAGAAATGTAAACAAGAAGCAGAAAATTTGTTTAAGTTTCTCTTTGCTACTCGCCTCTCTCTAACACACAGACTCTCACATGAAAAATTGATTAGGGCTTCTAGAAAGAACCTCTTTCTCTCTCTCGCTGTACGGTTTTGGTTTAGACCTTCCAAAAAGATCGAGATTTATTTAGTTGTTTCATGTCTATAAAACTCTTTGGTCGGTTATCAGTTATTAGTGGTGATATTTTATGTTTGCCTATCTGACGATGTTAATCTAAACTCTCTGTGATTTTGGTTGCTAAAATGTTTTACCTTAGTATAACTGAGATGCTTTGCTTATTATATGTTTGTTTAGGTTCTAAGTGGTAATGATCACTCTTATTTTTGTTCATGTTGGTGTATAGGTCTTCCATCCAAAGAATCTTTTTGCCCCCACATTGCACTTCAACTCTCGCTACTTCGAGACTGATTCCCCTGAAGGTACAACATTTTGATAAGCACATTTATGAAACTACAAAGTAAACTATTCTAAAAAGTATAAAATTCTCCTCTTTCATATTGTCGAGTTAGGGCTTCAATTATGGCGAGCTAGAGCTTAAAGCTTCTAATATTGGAACCAAATAGATTTGTTAGAAATTCTTTCACAATAATTAGTTTAACTCAACAAATTGATACACTTCAGATTAATTGCACCATAAATATTTAGTTCGTTCATTTGCTTCTTCTAATTCATTTTGTTTCATTCGTTCGTAGTTGATATAATAGGTCCTTTCATATATAATAGTTCTCTCTATGCAGATTTGTCAAATGTTTGATTGAGTGAGGGTTTAGTTCCTTTAATATAAAGTTAGGCCATCTTGCACCAAATATGTTTAGTCGTTTCATGGACAATAGGTACGTAGTTCAGATGCACCATAGATCACCTATTTGGGTGGCAATCTATTTAAATGACCTTGGGTGTCTTACCTATTCATGTGCACCATAGAACACATGTTTTATATGCTTGCTATATTATTCGATTTTTATTCTATGCTACATATCTTGACAAGTTCACTGCTTACATAGACAATAAGTAGTCCAGAATTGTCATTTGCTCCAATGACACTGGGTGAGTTTTTGGAAACACTGATTTGTCTTTGCCAATAGTCTTATTTTGAACTCCAGGATGTGGGATTGCTTCTCCTATCGAGAACTATTGTGAAAGTTTGAACTCCAGGATTAGTACCAAAATTAGAGAAGCAGATATTGGTCGTTCAGAAGAGCTTGATACAAGTGTAAAAGAAACCCAATTTCGACACTCTTAATTTGATATTAATATGAACTTGAAACACCTAAGCCTATTCAGGGAAGCTCTATCTTTTCTTTGGAATGAAGCAATCCAAGTTGTTGATTTAATTGTGTATTTATGTGTACTTAGGGTTTTGATTTAATTGTGTACTCATGTGTATATAGGGTTTTATTTTAATTGTTAGTTTCAATCCTGACATTGAGTATTCATGTGTACCCACTAACCCACTTTGTAGTCAGTAGCCATTTTGAGTACATTTATATTGAGTATTTGGAGTATTTATCTTTAGTATCAATAGAGTATTTAGGAGTCTTTAATTTTTTCGTGTTTTTACATAACTTTTGTAATTATGCATCGATGGAAACCCACTTTGGCTGAACTTATTTTGGGTTATTTGATTGTGCAAATAGGGTTCTCCATATCAAAGAGGTACTGAAGAAGAACAACTTAGGATTCCGATTTAGGGTTATGGACTGGCCCATTTAGGGCTCCAAAACTGAACCACTGCTGGCAGGCGCAGGTAAGCTTTTCGCCCTAACTCATTTTGGAGCAAATCGATTTAGGATTTCGTAGGGATATGACTAAATCGGAAGCTTTTCGCCCTAACTCATTCACGGTCTTCATTTTTAGTCGTATCTTTCTCGAAGTTATTTTTATGCATCGAAGCAAGGAGTTAACTGACGAATAGATGGCACACAGCGGATTGTTGCAGAGCAAACTTAAATTTCATGGTCTTCAATTTATTTAAATTACTTATCTTCCTGCAAATTACATTGAACTCCACGTTTTTCCTTTTCATTTCTATAAAGTTTATCATTCTTCTCTTTATTTTTTCCTTCATTTGAGACCTTTTACCTTTTCTTTAATGTGTCGCCTACGATTAATCTGAACCGGGTTTATTTGTATGAATTTGGCAGGGATCACTTACAAATAATGGTTACTATGTATATGTTATATTATGGCTGATGTGTTCGAAAACGAGATGGAACAGACAGTGTCAATCCAAGAGTACCTTTAAGATGCTGAGAAGTAAGAGTTGGTAAGTTTAATTCACATCTTATATAGAAACTAGGATCCTATTAGCTTTCCTTTCAAATTTTCAGTTTGGGATTTCCTTTTGAAGTTCAAGTGAGCAAGTCAATTGGGTTGGTTAATGGTCAATCCCTAGAAAAGATAAAACTCAGTACTAAGCAAACAAAACCTATTTTAACTGAAATACTGATGTTTTGATAGCAGAACTCACTTTGTTCAAACCCATTTTGGGTTCTCTAATTCTGTAAAATGGGTTTTTATAGCGTAACTCTTTGTTCTTTTTTGTTTTTTTTTTACATAGCTTTCTCTAAAATTAAACCTACTTCGGCTAAAATCTTTTGTAATTATGTACAGATCAAAGCCCACTATGGCTGAACTCATTTCGGGTCATCTGATTTTGTTCTTATACTGTTCATCTCTGAAAGTCATCTCTCTCATGAAGCAGGTTCCCTCTTATTCTCTCAAAGTCGATTTGATGTTCGTAAGATCTACCACTCGGTTGGCATCTTCGTCAAGGTTAGCTTCCTTTCCCTCCCTCTTTACTACATCAATTTGTATCTTTTCTCTTACTACATCGATATGAAGCCATGTACCACACTAAATCCACTTTCTTTGAATTCATTTTGGGTTATCTGATTTTGGAAAGATAGTTTGTCTGTTTAATAATAAGGGTTTATATGAGATTCTAAATAGGGGTTCTCCCATATGCTAAATTGGATTTCCTCAATTTGTAGCTATGTACTGCACTAAATCTTCGACTGAAATATATTGTACCTATGAACATACCCAAATCCACTTTCTGAACTCATTTTGTTATCTAATATTGTAAATAAGGTTATCTCTATCCATGGAATCAAGTATAGTTTCCTTTCCTTTTCATTCTTATGATGAATCTATTCTTTTTTCCTCTTTCGGAGTCGTTAGGCTAATGGTTAATGTCACTGATTCCAAACTCTCTTATTTGTACTATTTTTTTTTGCTTTATTGGATGTAAATGTACAGGTACTTTGATAGGTAACAATTCTCAAATTCATACTTCATGTCAAGGAATGAAATGTCGACAAATTTCGGTCGAAATGACCGAAATTTGTCGGGAATTCAAATTAGGGAAACGAAATTGCAGTTACATAAATTTCGTGTCAAATTTCGGATGAAATCTAACACGAAATTTCGAAATCAATCTTTAGGGTTTCGAGAGATCCAAAATTTGTGGGATTATGAGAAATTGAAATAGAGAAAAGAGAAATCATTGAGAAGAAAGGATAGAAGGATAAGATTCCCATGTTATTGTGTCTGATTATTGAGATTAAATACTCAATCTTTATATAAAATTAGAATTGAAGATCAGAATTTGATTATCATACCTTCGTCTATCTCCCTTCTTCCTAGCAGAACCATTTTTTTTCTTCTTTCTTGATTTTTTTCTTCTCACATCTTCTATTTGTTAAGAGATTCCTAATCTTCTTCAGTTGATCTCCATCTTCTGTAATCGATTTAGGATTTTCTTGAAGAATTTAGAAGAAAACCGAGAGAGAGAGGAGTCGATTTGGGTGGTGGAAGCTTAGAATTTGGAAAGTTAGATTTATATAAGGGGAGACAATTTTTTACTTCATTACAAGTAACTCTTGTGTTATTTCAGAATAACCCCCTAACTTACTATTTATTTCAGTTCAGGCCAATAATCTAACAGTTTTAGAATGAGTAGGGTCAAATAACTAAATTTTTCCCATAACTTACCTATTTCATTGCAAACTAGGCCCCTAACTTAACTATTTTAGGGTTATCATGGTAAAATAATTTAATTTAACCCCCTAAAATAACTATGTTACTGCAGATTAACACCTAATCTAATTGTTTTAGGGTTAAATATTTCAATTTACACCCTAAACTAACTGAAATTTTAAAAAGTTTATTAACTTTCTCATGTTTACTCCCTGTATCAACTACTTATAACTACTGGCTGTAAAAATCGGGTGTAATTGTCAATAAGATATCCAATTTACCCCCCTAACCTAACTCTATGATTGTTAGAATAAGCACATCTTTTCTATGCTTTGTTATAGTTGAATAATCTTGCTATATGTAATTTATATTTCTATCATTTCCGCAAAATTGTAAAATTTCCACACAGACCGAAACGTATCCTCGAAACGTGTCCACTTTTCGGCCGACCGAAATTTCCACCGAAACCGAAATTTCATTCCTTGCTTCATGTAGACATCAAGGAGCAAATGATCATTTTGTACCAAGCTCAAGCGCAAGGTCAATAGGCATCGGAAGAGGATGAAAGCACGGTGTTACCAAGAGGGTCCAATGTTACCCTCAATAAGAAGGTTAATGAATTGATTTTAATTATTTTTTGGCGTTTTTTAAATTAAATTGATTTGGAATGTTTCGCTAATGATTATCTCCATAAATGTTTTGATTGTGTGTTTAGTTGTTTAATGCATTTGAAAGAACTGTCCGTGCCCCACGGGCACGGGTTACACCCTCGTGAGACTATATTAGAAGCTGGTCCATCTTTAGGGGGCCATTTTGCAGAGTTGGTCATCTTTAGGGGGGCCAAAATGGAATTAACCCTATATAGATAGCTATATGAGTCTGAATTATCCTTAAGACAATCTCCCTCCCTCTCTCTCTCTCTCTCAGACTTATTCTCTCAAAGTGTCCTTACTATAACAAACTTTAATGGCTACCTTTCCCGGAATCTATCGCCGACTTGCAGCACCTAGTGTTAATAGCCAAAGTACCGTGACAATTTTGAGTATTGACGGAGGTGGTGTTAGAGGTATAATTCCTGCCGCCATCCTCGAATTCCTCGAGGGTAAGCTACAGGTATTCATTCCTTTTTATTACACACTAAAATCGTAGCAAAGAATGTCAATACTAGTTCATTCTATATCACTTTATATAATTATTTTGGAATGTTATGCATTTGTATATGTAGAAACTGGATGGAAAAGAAGCAAGGATTGCAGATTACTTTGATTTGATCGCTGGAATGAGTACTGGAGGACTATTGACAGCAATGCTTACTGCTCCCAATGAAAACGAACGTCCTCTCTACACTGCTGAGCAGGCCGTCGAATTTTATAAGGATGAGTGCCCTGAAATCTTCCCTTGTATGACGTACGTATTCTTTAATTGTTAGGTATTGCCATTGCTCTTGGGTTACATATCTTGGAATTTGACAGTTAAGGTTTGATGTTCCAGGAAGACTTATATATTGGGTTCCCTAAGGAGAATATTTTGGGCATTAGCGGGACCAAAATACAACGGCAAGTATTTACGTGAGAAATTGGGAGACCAGCTGAAAAATATAAATCTTGACAACACATTGACTAACGTTCTCATTCCTGCTTTCGATATTGAAAAACTTCAGCCTATCATGTTCAATACTCACGATGTAAGTTAAAATATACTACTATTTTTGGTTCTTTCCATTATAAAGTCAATTCTAAAAAACCAATAATAATACTCTTCCTTCTAAATAAATTGTTTGGTATGCACGTCTCAATCTAATTTATCCGAATCTAGATTCCCTCAGTTGACCTTTTTACTAGGGGCATAATCATAATTTCATGTTACTCTAATTCAGATTTATTTTACTTCTGACTCGAATAGATTCATAATAAGTTTGAACTAGCTATTCGTACAAATAAGATCACGCATTACAAAAACTAACAATTTAGTATACAATTTTAGACATTTCAGATGTCAGATTTGAATTTTGAATTTGAAGAGAAACAAACACCACTTTCGTCGATTCACAATACCTATTTGTCTGATTTGGATTAGGGACAAAACCCACAATTACCTATTCGAGGGTGTGACAGCAGAGCCACCAAGAATACTCTCACTTGGAAGTCGACTACAATCAACTTATGTCGTTACATTTGGCATTGATACATCAAAGATGTGATAAGCTCGATAACCGCCGAACTACATTATTTATACCCTAATAATCCCAATTCAAATAAACCAAAGATTCCACCTTCTCTGGGATTTGAACCTGGGACCTCCAGGGCTTTCTGGAGTTTATGTCAACACCTTGGAACCACTTGGGCTACCAACCGTTGACCTCTCACCATTATATCAACTTATGACATTCAGGGACGGAACTAGGAGTAGTAGTCAAGGGGGGCCGAACAAAAAAAAAAAGTGAAAAATCTAAGTCTACCAGTGCTCAAACCCAGGTGTCTCACGTCTGAAACTTGAACCTCTACCATCTCACCCACGCTACATATATGTTATGAGTATGACTCGAACTTTATTTATACGAAAAGCCATAGAGCAATCAGCATTTCTAAAACAATTTACGGCAAGTCAAGGGGGGCCATGGCCCCCTTTGGCCTGCATATAGATCCGTCCCTGATGACATTTAAGATCCATAATTTTCTATTAATTTTATGGAAAGTTAGTCTTTTTTTTGTTACAAACTGTGGAAAGTTAGTTTTTTTTTTATGAAGTGTGGAAAGTTAGTTGATCCATAAAAGTGTAGATATGTATATAATTTGTTATTGTTGTCTTAGAATCTTTCGCTTACTACTTAACCGCATTTGTTTATATTGAGTAAGATAATTACATGATATTAGTGTAGATCTCACCATTTCCATTCGTTTATAGTTATTAGAGTACTATACTTGGGAGCAATCATGTTGAATTGCTTATTTACTAAAAGTTGACTAATTATAGTTTAAATTATTTATAGAATCGTGACACAAGTAATGAAAATTTAAAATAACAGGCAAAACGAGAAAAGATAAATAATCCACGTCTGTATGACGTATGCATCGGCACCTCTGCTGCACCTACATATCTTCCAGCACACGGTTTCGAAACCAACCATAAGGGGGCTAGTGCACCAAATTTCCACAACCTTATTGATGGAGGAGTTGCTGCTAATAATCCAGTAAGTTTGACTATATCCTCCTCAAAAAAAGTAAATTTAATTTAGAAAACTCATCATAATTTAATTTCTAATTAAGTAGATTATGGATAACAATGTAGATCCCTAGCTAATGATTGTACAAATTAACTATAACATTTGAAACTAAAATTATATTTTGCAGACATTAATGGCAATAAGTCATATCTCCAAAGAAATTCTGACCAAAAACGAAGATTTTAGGCCTATAAGACCAATGAATTGCAAGCAATTCCATGGGGTATTCTTGGATGGCTCTATAAGAATGGCTCAAGTCCTTTGATTGACAGTTTTACTCATGCAAGTACCTGTGTCGTGGATATTCATACTTCTGTTCTATTTCAAGCACTTGATTGTGAGACCCAGTATCTAAGAATTCAAGCGTACGACTTAGAAGGCGATAATGCATCGATCGATATATCGACTCATAAAAACATGTCAGATCTTAAAGAAATTGGTTGGAAGTTATTGGATGAACCAGTCTTAAGATATCATATGGAGACTGGTAAGTCTAAAGAGGTTGAACATGCAGGAACAAATGCTGATGCTCTTACTCGATTCGCTAAAATTCTATCAAACGAACGGCGCCGTCGACATGGTTTGAAGTTGATTGTTTAGATTGTGTATGAGTTATCAAAATTTCTATTCATTCCTCCATTTGGTCTCTCCCTCAACCCTCTGCCTGATGTGGCGACGTCTCACTTGAGCATATTCTCTCTCCATTTGCTCCACGCTCAAATGATATGTCGGCACATCAGGCGGAAGACTGGGGGAGGGACCAAATGGAGGGATGAATAGAATTTCTCGTGAGGTATTTGGTTCCAAAATCAAACTTGTTATTGTGTTTTCAAATAAGCTTGCATTTAGTTTTTTATTCCTTTTGTGAACTTGTAATTTTGTTTTCAATTTCATGTGTGATGTTAAACTCTTTTACTGTTGGGTTGTAAATTGTTTTGAAGCGTACATGATGTCTCATGATTGGGTATTTGATTTTCTTCAATGGTACATCATTGGGATGTTGATTTTCTCAAGATCTTTTGCAGTGTTTGCTTTTTTTTTTTTCTATTGTCAGAATGTGACTCGTCTGACAGTGTCGAAAGGATTCTATGTTGTGGAACTTTGGGACCTCATTGGTTTGGATATTGATAAAAGGGGGTTGATAAACCAAGAATGTAAAAGACCCTCTATATAGTCGTCTATCTAGGAAACTCAATCTACATCTTTTCCCATAGCCCTATGAGGGATTTGTTATTATGGGAAGACCCTTTGTCTAATTGCACAAGACAGAGTTGGTGCAGTCATTTAGACTCAAATGGACCAAATTGAACTATTCAAACTAATCAAACAAAATTCAGAAATCATTTCGAATCAACCAAATACATCATAACCATTATAAAGAAGGTTAATATAAGAAATTGATATCTTCGTATATTACATTTGCCGAAATACCATATTACTAAGTAGTAACATTAGGATCAAAATCTTCAAACAACCGAATAAAGAATAGTTTTTGAACGTGGTATTAGAGGTTCAGTAGAAGCGATATTACAAGCCTTTCCATGTGGCAAATTGGGCATGTCACTGCCGAAAGACGATCTGTTGGTGCTGGTCATATTGCTGCTGCTGTGCCCATTATGATCATGTTCGGTCTGAGGAGGTTTATAATACATACGGGCTGTTCAAGGACAATGAGATTGAAAACGTCAAGCAATTCTAACTCCTGTGTCCAGCCACAAAGAGATCAATTAGAATTGAATCACGACCAATAAGTAAAACGACTAAATTTTGTGTCAGAATATTATCTCATTGTACATTGATAATGTCATCTTTTTGTCATTAAAGGAGCTCGTACTACTATGGAAGACCAAACACAGAACACCGATTAGTCCGTCCATGAAAAGTTTACTCCACGTTTATGGTCGTAATGCATGCTTCTCTATCTAATGCATCTAGATTTTAAAACAAATTTTTTCTCGAACATTTTAGCTCAAGGTGCAATTCAAATGAATTATACATAAAATTTATTTGGATCAGATTCATTAACAAAAACACAACCTTAGTTTCAGACTCCAGTAGTCGTCGAGAATGGGCATGACCCAATTAGGTGAGACAGGTTTTAGACCCCCTTAGACGGGACCTGGCAGGTTTAGAAAACTTAAGTTACTACTTGTTAGAATCAGAGCCGATTTTAGCTCGACCCGACTCGTCAAACTCAGAAACGGAATGCGCCACTTCATTCGTCTCATCGAGCTCTTCAATTTATAGCAAAGAATCACTCGTATCCGGTTCCGGATGAATGAGAAATTCAAGTTAAAAGTTTGGAGAAAGATCAGTTAAGTTAGGGACTAAAGCATCAAAACGGACAAGTTAAATTGCTGGCCATTTGAGCGAAGCAACCACGTCTGAATCTGGACTGCTTGCGTTCACTCCTCGGGATTTCGCGAGATCTGATGGTCGCGCGTTGGAGTCCTCGGGACAACGTCGGGACGCATCCAGAAACGTTGGATCCGCAAGGATCCAACAGAGCGCGTCACTTTCGCGTCGGGTTATAGGTGGGATGCTCTCTTATTTCGATCTGACGGTCATCTAGCTGCTCTGTTGGTCATAGTTCGGGAAAGATCCATTGCCATCCAACGACGGGCATTTCTTCCGCGTTTTTTAGCCAAATCGGACGCACCAGATCCTTGCCAACAAAACCAGTTTAATAACTGGCTCATATTCAAGGGTTGTATCTCAAAAATCAAGAGATGTGTCCCAAATGAAAGTGCTTATTCGGTTCCTATATAAACAACTCAAATTCATCTCATTTTTTATTCGATTCATTCTCTTCTTCCCTTCTCTTCAACTTAGGGTCTTGGGCCTTGACCAAGAATTGTCCCGGGGCATTCCGAGCTTGACCTAGGTCCACGGGTCAAAATTTTACGGCTCTTGTTCCGAGTGAGAGTTTTTCGACGAAAAGTCAAATTTTTCTCCCGATTCCACCCAAAATTAACCAAATTGTTCCAGGTCATCCGAAAGCCTGAAACAGGTTTTTCTTAAAATTGATTTTGGAAATAATTAAGAACCAAACTAATTTTTTTCCGAAATTGACCCGGACCTTCAAAAGCCCAAAACGGAGTTTTTCTTAAACTTGATTTTAGAAATCATAGAAGATAAAACCGGAATGCACCTTTAGTCGAGTTCTTCGAAATTAGACTTAAGGTCCGTAATGTGACATACAGATGTCGACAATAGTATCTCCCGGATTATCGTGCATATATAATTCTTAGTCTTTGAATATTATATGAATGCATGAGATATGAATACGGGAACTAGTATGGCCATAAAAACTGTTTCTTTTATTCTTGTTTTAAGCACGGATGGGTGCAAATTTGTAATAATTTTAATTTCAAGCTTATACAATCTGCGAATCGTTAGAGTCTTGTAATTAGAGTTTAGGGTCTATGAGTCCATTGAAGAAGCTCGAGGATGAGATCCAAAGGCGAGTGGGAGAAATCAATGCAGGTTCAAAGATGGTGATCTAAGGCGAACCAAAGACAAAACAAGAAGAAACCAAAGGAGATTAGATCTTCTAGGTTAGGGGGCATACTAGAATCCATGTCTACTTGATTTACTTTCTCGCGCAAAAAGCCTACCCAGACTAAGACACCTTTTGAGCCCTCGATCAAGAAAAGTGGGTTTGCCTTCGCAGGGTGCCTCCTTTATCTTGGATCCAGGTAAACTTATGGCAGGGGTCTACGCGTCCAAATGGTTTTACTCAACGAGATCAGCAAAAGAGTTTTTGGATACTCGAGGCAAAAGGATAGATTAGGCATTCACTGATTTAGGAGTATGATCAGCGAAGTAGTTCGCTCACCTAGGATGACGAAGTTAAGGGCAAGGCCCTAGCCCGCTTAACTTTGAAGAACTGGGATCTTAGAATCACGTTATTCAATTAGGGACGCTTTTATATTGAATAATGTGGAAAAACTGAATTTTCCGAAAAATGATAACGAGTTTAAAACTTTGCAAATTCTTTCTTGTAGAATTAAGATGACACGAGGAAACGGGTTCAACATTGAATTACACCTAAGGGAGGTGCTGAACAACTCTATCCATGAAGGAAGGAATCAAGAGATACTTCGTTGATTGGATGGCGAGTTTGAAAACGAGCTAGATGACTCAGACGATCTAATTTCGGAATTGGATGCTATTTCGACTACTGAAGAAGTAGAGCATCAAAAAGATAATCGAAAGAGGGCAGAACCGGAACTAATAACATCTTGGATTTCACTCGGCATGAATAATCATATTTAAACATTCGCAAACAAGATTAGTATATCATTCATGTCTATTAACTTCATTTTTTTTGTTGTTATGGAAGATTTCTGCATAAGTAGCCATGAAATAGAATGTTAAGTTTGTGGACGTCCAATTCAAAATCAATTGGCAATGAGTGGAGAGGACCTAGAAATTATATGCTTGGTTGTTAAAAAGCCCTTATCCCACGTGGTCGTAGCAAGCCCTCAGTCAACTCTTAATGTACAGTCGACTGAGGGTTTCCGCACATGACCGTTGGGAATCAATTTTGGTCGTTGGATTTGCTCACGACCATAATTAATAAAAAGAAAGAAATAGAATTTCAAAAGGAAAAAATTGAAAATAGTTCATGCACGTGTTTCTCACATACAGAAGATCACACACGTTTTTCGCACACCCGAAAAAAACTCATACACGTTGTTTGGCACAAGCACCATTTTTAGGCCTAAGCCCTTCAAGTGTTGGACTTTATTTTTTGAGTTGAGCCCCTTGATTTAATTTTGAGTAAAAAAAAAAGGTTTTTTTTGGGCCTAAGCCCCTCTTGGGTTGGACTTGCTCTGACCCCCAAACTAATTTATCGTTTTTTCCATTTAGTCCCTAATTTAACCATCTTTCGTTCAAACTGCAAACTCGGATATCTCATTGATCAAGAATCGAATTCCTGTGATTCTTGGCTCCAAATTTAAGAGCTCGACAAGACGATCAGAATGGTGTGCTCCCTTTCAGAGCTTGACAAATCAGATTGAGCTAAAATTGACTCTGTTTCCAACACTCACACCATGCGAGGTCGTAGCTAGACAAGGACAAAATTGAGCTCGTGATTCATAGCGGTATTGCTTACGCTACTGTGTCCTATGAAAAAAAAATCGCAAATATTGATGATTTTTAGTTAAGCTCATGGAGCATTCATCAAAAATAGGGCAGAGGCAGCCCAGACCCAAAGCAACCAAAACGACTGCTTTGGACCCTAACCTACTTGAGGGCCTTTTGTTTGGAGTTCTATAGGCTGGAGCGGTTTAATACGTAGAACTAAAACTAGACTATGAACAAGATTTATGATACATCTTAGTGTTAAAGACTTAGTATGTATCATAAAGGCCAAAGGTTGGATCCCTTGCTAAAGCAATAAGTATTTTATGTTCATTTTTTACTTTCACATAAAAAAAACCCATGTCTTTTACTTGTCTTTGGGGCTCAAATTAAAATGATTGGGTCAGCTCTGAAATAAGATTGTGTACCACCTTAGACTTCAGTTGTCGAAGTGGAAACAATATTAATATTTGCTTTTTGATATTTAATTTCAAGATTGAAATGACTCAGATTCCATTTCAAAGTCATAGTTTCTTTATAACTTACTAGGCATAACCCGTGCTTCCGGCACGGATGCTTTCGTCGAGTATATTACGTGTTTGAAACAAAAATTTTGGTCGTGAAATATATCATATCTTATGAAGGAGACACATAGAATGATATTAAGTCAATATAGTCAAAATTGTTAAACACTCACAAAACTTGTTATTTTTTGTGGCTTGTCATGACTCCCGATTTTAACAGATCTAAGAACATTGGAGACACGTCAAAACAAGTCACGTAAGGTTTCTACCTGGTTTTCTTGTTCTCTTGTATTTTCCCCGGTGAATGACTTCGATTTACAAAAGTACTCAATCAGTAGATCTCCTTTTATCACTATTTGATTTCTTTTTTAATATAAACAAACCAAACTAAACGTTTGATAATCTAATTACGAAAACAAACTATTGATTTCAAACTAATGAAATATACCCAAAACCAAACAAAATACTTTATAAAAGGTAAGCCGGAAATAAAATATATAGGTGTGATAAGTTTGATCTAGTATACAAGTTATCTCGGAACCAGGGCGTGGCCACATAGGGAATGTGGGGGCACGTGCCCCCACATCCCCTATGGCATTTCTCTTTATGATACACTGCAAGCAACTGACCCTTCAAAAATCAAATCTTCTTTGTAGCTTAAGTTGGTAGAAGGGAAGAACCCACTAGCTGTGTAACACTAGGTGTCTAGGTCATGGGTTACAAACTTAAAAAGCTTCAATTTTTCTCTTTTGTAACTCTTAAAGTTAACTTAAATTGATACATCATGGGTTCCAAACCTAAGCCTCAATTTTTTTCTTTTGTAATTCTTGACTTAAAATGATACAGTAAGGCATTTTAGTTCTTATTAATGATTTAGTTATTGTGGATATAAAAAAAAGTCGATAACATTTACTCCGTTTATAAATAATTATTTTACTTAATTCCGTTAAGGCGTACAACAAAAATATTTTCCTACCGTACCAATTCTGTTGTATAAATATCTTTATGTCGGTTGCCTTTCTTTCAAATTTAATTTGCACTTCAGCTACTTTGATATGATATATATAAAAGTGTTTATTTGTTGCTTTAGGTATTTCATATTTATAAATCATAGATCAAACATTACATTCAAGTATGAATTTGTTGCTCTAAAGAACTATGATTAAGAAGTGCCCCCACTGGTATAAATTTCTGGCTTCGCCACTGCTCGGAATTCATGGTATTATTTAGGTACTCTGAGTTGTATATAATCAATTACAATTTGTTAGATATAAATGAAAATTCAATTATTTAGGTACTCTGAGTTGTAAATAATCAATTCTTCATACGAAAAAATTATTAGTTTTTCATTATTCAAATTTTCGACCGTTTTATGTCTTAATTCCTGACTTCGCCTCTATGTTGTCTCTCTTACCACTCTATTTTTGCACTCTACGTTACTCATTTATACATCATTTTGCAATTCACATCGAGCATCACGTTTCAATACATTATGGATAACAGGTTTTAAATCAGAGGGAGCTAATTAGAATATAACCACCCTTCATCAAAAAAAAAAATTAGAATATAACCAAATGAAAATAAATGAATCAAGTGAAAATAGACAATGTAGCAGATAAATAGATCCAACAACCGAAGAAAAAAATCTTTAGATCAAATGGCGATAACTTAACCTACAAATAAAAGAGTTTATACCTTGATATCTCTGAAGCAATAGTAGAAGATCAAACATAAAAGAGAAGCAAATTCGAAACATAAAAAAGAAGCAAACTGAAATAGATACATAGATATAGTATGTTTTTAATTTTAGGGACAAAACCTAAACAAACATCATCATAATAATGTATTTAATTATCTTTTGTCTTCCTACCTTAAAAATATAAACAGAAAAATATATACATCATACAAACCACCAAAAACCACGTAGGCTAAAGGAAAATGTGGTTCTAATAAAATGTTAATAAAATTGGCATGTTGATAGGTTACAAGAGGTACTTGTAGAGGAACTTCTTTAGGTAAATCGAAGGACTGATACTATTCCTACTTAATTATGCTTTTATACTTTCTGGTTTTTACAAAAGGTGCACTTGCACAATACAAAAATTTATAATCCTAGAAGGAGAAATGGAACAACACATCAACTAATGTTCATCTAAAAACAGAAACGTTATCACGCATAAGTTTATACTCGTATTTATAGAATTGAGATAATAGAAGACATCACCAAATTACACAAGACATCACATCGAATTCATATAGTAGATAAAACACAAGCAACAAATATTGATTCACCAGTCAAGAATTACACACATGTCTTTCAACAAAAAAAAAAATAGAATTGGACACAGATAACTTTAACGATGAGTGCACACCGACAACTTGGATAAGATACATACAAGAATAGTTTAAAGAGATAATCAAGTTGCTCATCCTTAATTAAAGAGGGACAAATGCGCACTGTATTACTTTAGAGTTGGCATGACGTCAACCATGATTCTTTAATAATCCTGGAAAATAAAATACATAAATATAATTATATAAACGATATAAATATATAGGGAGGGAGGGAGAGAGTCTGGGTTGCAATTTCAAGTTTAACAAAGAAAAATGAATAAAGAAATCGTATATAAACCTAATTAAATTTTTTTTTGAAGTGAACATACCCGTTTGCAAGATCTTAACGAAGATTTTGAAAGACATAATCCCCTTAAACTCGAAGATTTTGAAAGACATAATCTCCTTAAATTTTGTTTTTGCACCAAAAAGGATAAATGATTTTTAACTTTAGATCATAATCAAAGAAACTGATCATAAATTTTTGTATAATTGAAAGAAAAAAACTATAAAGAGATAAATTGAAGAGAAATAATACGAAGAGTTTTGTCACAAGTGTATTTTCCCTACATTACTTTTGCATGCGGTAGTTGAAAGTACGTTAGAGTAATTATATGTTAATAAATCTAATTGAACGGTTAACATCTATCAAAGTAATGAAAGTTAAATATTAAGGTCTAAATCTAGTTGACAATTTTTCTCATTTTTGATCCTAGTCAACTTGTCCTAATCACAATCCATGTGTTTTGTTATATAGATAATATCTAACTTGTCTCAATTGCATGCATACTAATTTAAAATGGTTGTACCTTACCTGAGTCACACCATTCAAATTTAGACTTAGACTAAATCATTTTTAGGAGAAGGAGGACAACAAACACCACCTAAATGATTATAGTGAGATGAAAAGACATCCCTTATTTACCCCTTAAAAGGTTCACTTACAACATGTGTTGATGGGTGTTCGATTTTCTTCCTAGTGGGAAAACCTAGTTGGGTTTGGTCTAATAAACTAAATCCGGATCCAAGTCGAATTTCTATGGGTCGGTGGAATTAGAGTTAAGGGAGAGTCTATAAATTCTACCTTAACCTAATTTAGAAGTGTGCGAGAAACACCAAGCACAATTAGAATTGCACAAGAAGAGAAGAGAGAGAGAGAAAGAGTCTGCCGAGAAGAGCGGTGGCCGAGTATTTTCAGCATGCATAGTCTTCGTTGTACAAAAAATCTGACGGTGAGATCTTCTCCGATTAAGCTGGAATTTTGCAGAGATATTCTTGACTTGTTCATCTTGTATTTGTATGGTGATATAGATATTTGGTGGCTGGAATCCTAGTGAATTTAGGGTCATTTTGGACTGCAAATTTCTGGGTTGTTTTATTCTTTCTTGTGAGGGTTTCTCCGTGTTTGAGATTGATTCCTTTTGGAGTCTGAGTCTCGGGTGGACGTAGTCTGTAACTACTTTGCTTATTATAGTTGATTTGGTTGGACTACTAGTCTCAGGGTTTTTACTTCTCATATTGAGGAGGTTTTCCAATAAAAATCGTTATCTTATTTACTTTCAGTTCTTCGTTTATTGCTACCATTATTCTTCTATATTATCCTCGTAACTAACATAAAAGAGAACAACTTATATTTTCGCTGCGTCGACTCAACCCGTTTTTCCCAACAATAGAATCATGTTGATTGGGAAATATATTAATAGATGCATGTGATATATAGAATAAACACTTGTGTTTGTTCATTATTAGGATAGGTATAGCCGGTACAGGAGTGGGTTGTCCTTCGCCCTAATAAGAGAATAAACTAGGGGTGAGCAAAAGCCGAACCAGTCGGCCAAACCAAACCAAGTCGAACCGCACCGATCAGTTTTTGGACCGAACCGGTCACCGTTCGACTCGGTTCGGCCGAAAAACCGAACAACCCAAATTGACTTGGTTTGGCGTCGGCTTGAGTTTCTAGAAACTGCCCAAACCGAACCGACCGAACTCTTTGAAACGGAGAAATAATAATTTTTGTAAAGTTAAAAAAATTAGGAAAATCATAATCAAATCTTCCAAGTCTAAATTTGTCCTCCTTCCTAGTTGTTGTTGTCGGCTTCGTCAACCACAACATATTCAACTTGATTGAAAGGTTTGTAGAGGCAAGTCTTCACATATGTTCTATGTACCACAACTCATTCTTAGTTAGTAACTTAAAAATATAGATTTTGCATTCGCACTTCGACTTCTTTTTTTGTTTTTAATGGTGGAAAGTACGATGAATTTTTAATTTTTATTTTCCGTATATGTAATGGTGGAAAAGTACGATGGACTCTTAATTTTTATTTTCTGTATATCCAATGAAATGAATAACATTAGTTTGTCTTTTTCTCTAAATTGTGTTCGGTTAAACCGATCAACCGAGCCAAACCAAACCGAGCCGAATCTTGTCGGCCGGCCGAATGATCGGCTCGACTTCGGCCGATGATTTAGTCAAACCGCCACTTATTAGTTCGACTCCGACTCGAACCAAAACCGGAAAAAATCGACCGCGGCTCACCCCTAGAATAAACAATTGTGTGACTTACCCTAACTCACTCAGGATTGTAAAGTCTTCATCACTCCATGTGGCTTGCCCTAAGTCACTTTTGAGCTACCAATCTCACCGGGGAACTTACGTCTCTTGTTTACATAAATTAAATTAAGATTTTGGGAAATGAAAAAGCTAAACAACAATTATATCAAAATTATAATAAAGGTATTGAATTCGAAATCTTCCTTAGTCTAGTTGAAATGAAATCACTCGCCCAAAAAAATTCTTGTAGCAATTAGAAACATTTTTTTTTTGTTGAACTAAATTAGAAACATTGTATAAAGATATAATTGTATTTTTGAATCTAATATTTAATAATCAATATCGTACCACTGGACCTTACTAAAAAACGAGTTGTAATTAAAAACATAATAATTTCAATTCTACAATTTAAGTATGACACTTGTTAATAGTTAAGAATAGACTAAAAAAAAGAAACATAAACATATTACCTAAAAATGTATAATGAGATAATGTTCATGGAAATATATAATATATTCCATCGTGATTTGATGAGAAACAAGAAAATAACATGTAACATTGATCCAAATAAATAATTTGACCCTATATGCGCTTGGTTGTCACATGTGTAATTAAGTATGGTTTCGTTTACTTATTTATTTATCATAACTCACGTCAACAGTATATATTAGAATAATTATTTGGAATTTGACATTAATAAATTTATTTATTACCAAATCAATACAAATTTAATTAGTTTAAATGTAAGTTGGTGCATCCAGGGGTGGCCCTGGGCCAAAGCGAACAAAGCGTCGCTTCGGGCCACCGGCTTTTAGGGGCCACCGAGACATTAAGATCTGCAAGAAATATATAAGAAGTCCAACTCTCTAACAAAATTATAAGGGCCCCATTTTAAAAAATGTTAAGTAAAAAGGGCCACCAAATTTGATGATCTTTAAATAGATGGTGGGCCCAACAGTTTGTTTGATTTATGTGAAAGTAGAGTAGAAAGTGTTGATTCAAAAACTGGTGGAGACAAGTTAT